>BMAV01023223.1:0-15417 GCA_019973955.1 Trichonephila inaurata madagascariensis | reverse complement strand
GTACCTTTTTTAAACCCATTGTTTACCTATGTGCATTATTATTGTTAACAAATGTGAACTTTTTATAAGAAAGTTTCTGTAGAAAGCAAAAAATTGGCATTAGCGAAGCGCCTGAACTCATTGTGTTTATTCATGTGATTATGACGTCAGATAATTTTAGGAATTGATTGGCTGGAAACGCGTGATTGTAGTTTTCATGTCACATGACGTCACATGAATTAAGTTCATTTTTGTCTCTAGAACTTTAAAATAATTTTTTTTAATTTTGCTCTCGTCTTCTTATGTTTTGAAGCCAAACGATTTCAATATTGTTATGAACTGAGATTAGAGGCAGAGAGAGGTTTTCAAAACCAATAAAACAATTCATGAAAAGATTTTACCTTCGAGAATAATTAGTAGAAATGCTCAAAAACAGCTCATTACAGTTTTTTTTTTAAATTTTAAAACATAAATTAATTTTTAACACTAAACCTACCGCCATGTTACACATACCTATTCCGACCAATGGCGGTCAAATGACCTATTTTCAAATAAACGTTATATTCTTTTCTAGTTGATTATAAATAATATTGGCTGGTTGGGTGGCGTAGTTGGTTTCGCACTGGCCACGTACGCAAAAATTTTTGGTTAAACCCCCCGGCCCGCGGGGTTTTTCGATGAAAATCCACGCCCTTTTTTCAGGGTTATGCGGCTTGTAAAAGTCCCTTTGAGTCCCTTTTTTGGCGGTGTCGGAAAAATGAGACCCCTTACCCCGAAAACAGATGCCTGTTTAAGGGAACCATTGATATACCACATATAGTACGCACTAAAAAGAGATACCAGCTCTGGGGGAAAGCCTAAGCTCAAAGGAAAAATACCAATAGGGCCCCCCCAACAAATTGTAAGGTTTTCTCCCGTGGGTATCCCTTTACTTCTGTTATATTGTGACCAGAGGAGTGGGAGTGAATGAAGAACCAGACGTTTCCATGATCTTTAAAAAGTCTTTATTAAGACCTTAACTTTAAAAACAACAATGATAATATTTTTTATTCAACTTAGGGGTTAGGTGAGAAAAAACACAATACGAAACCCGACAAGAGCGTCTTTAATCACTATTTCCCGCCTATTTCTTCCTTCAACTTATACACAGTCCTAATAGATAACAGAATTATCCTACCTTAATCTCTTCTTGTTTAACCAATAACTTTTCTGGATCCTAAATATCTCTTGTTTATCACGCGTGGAATAGTATCCACCTTGACTTGATCGCCTCCCGCTGATATTTCCACACTCAACGACGGCTTTCTTCTCTCCCTTCAGTTCACAGGCTTAAACTCAGACTAACGTAATCACTTCCCAATAGTTCGTATGCTTACGTTAAATTTCTGCTATTTATAAGGTTTCCAATTTGCATATTCACGCTTCGCTTCTGAATTTGGTTGGAAAGAATTTGCCTTTTTCGGCCCCAAAGAACCCAAGAGGAGTTTTTAGAGGAAAACGTGATGAGCCCGTCACAAAATAAATAATGTAGGAAATTATCTTGGGTATTTGTCAATATAATAATTAGAAAACATTTTTATTGGATTATTATATTTTTGGATTTTAGGCATATGCCGTACATTTTTAGGAAGAAAAATAGAAATTAGAAACATTATATTTTACTTCAGTTATTTACATAGATATCGTTATTTAAATGTAAATGAAATTTATTCTTCGTCGCAGTATTTTCATTTTATCGAAAGTGCATTCCTGATTTTGCCCTTCATAGTATTGCGTTACGCGTATTGTGTAGCCCCTGATATTGCTCTGAAAATAACATGAAACGGGGATCTTCCACTTTCAGAACCTTTTTTACCAAATAGTTCCATCAATTGAAATTTCAATATTCTGATTGTTCTTTTTCTCTTCGCATTTGTGTTCGGAAGTAGAGAACAATCTCTTTTTCGTCCTCTACGCTTATTCTCAGTGTTCTGTTCCTCGTTTTACGTGTCGAATTGCTCAGTCAGTGTCCAATAAATCATACATGCCATCCTCACTCTGAACATTTTCTTTCATCTAGTTCAGAACATAGCTTGCTTATATTACTTATTTCTTCCAACAATATCTTTTGAATTGATATTTAGAGGTGTTTTAATAATGCTCTAATAATAAATAAAACAAGACTATGAAACTAACTATTTTTATTTATTTATTACCCAAAATTTATGGCCCATTATCACAAAGAGAAATGACCACGTCGCAAATATTTGTAATGATCCTTACTTAGTCTCATCTTCAACTTGTTTTATTCTTCGAGTTCTTAAAACTTTTTACTAGAAAAAAATAGCATTTAAATATTCTATTCCTGCCTTCTTTATTTTCACTTCTTTTTATTGCTTTTATATTTGCTACGGTATTCTAATCTACACAATGCGTTTGCGGTTATATAATAGAAATGATACAACTATCAGGGTTTTTTTAATTCTAAATTTGTTTCATTTCTTATTCTTCAAAAATGAAACTTATGCATTTTCTCTCAAAACCTAATCACTTGAACTTCACAAAGAGAACAGATACTTCACCCAGGCCTTGCGGGCCTGCCCTTGTTGGGGGCCTCGTTTCGTTCTCGACTCGGTCTCAATAATATCATGATCCGGATAATTTTAATGGTTCAATATTATTCTCGCATATTTTCTGATAAACAGGGAATTTCAAACTGCATGTCAACTGGCTTTTAAAGTGGTAAGATTGTATTATTACATGATGACCGTTGTTCTTGTCTAGGCCTAGGCCTAATACCATAAACAATCATTCAACTCATTTAGTCAAAATGCAGCCATCGGTTGACCCGGTTTGTGCCTAAGTTTTTGAGATTTTGAACTGTGCATATTGATTTGTTTCAAATTACCTTTTGAATAAGTATTTGACAATGCATGCTACACATACTGTCTACTTTTTAAGATCTCAGTTAGGACCCACTGTTGCATAGGGGCTCATGTCCTCAAAAAATCTTTTCTGGGCCCAGAGCCTCAAGGAATCTTAAGGTGACTGCCTACCTTCGGACCCAATTTTTTTATAAAAAAATATTTTTGAAACAAATTGAGTATTTTTAGGAAAAAAAAAAACATATGTAAATACATGAAATTTTTTAAATAAATATTGTACTTTTAGAAAAATTGGTTGTTTTCAAGGAATTTTTACCAAATTTTTACTAAAACGGGTAACACTGTATGAAAATTTCTAACACAATTATCATAGTTTTCTTTATACACAACATACATATTATGGTGCTCTTCAAAATGAACCAAACTCTAAGAGAAATATTAAAATACAAAAAAATTAAAGACAATTATACATAATAATATGAAAATTTTGATATTTTTAAATATTTTTCTTTATAAAAACTACCCTAAATGAAAAGATATTTAACCTACAACAAAATTTTTAGTCCACTTAATGAAAAATAGTATAATAAACATTCCCACAAAATTTCAAAACGTTATCTGGTTTGGTTCTTAAGATATCATGTATCTGGTAAACAGTTTCTTTCGAAAACATAATTTTAAGAAATACTCATTTAAAGTTTTATCTTACTGCCCTTTTGCATAGAGTGATGGTTTTTAAACTTTATTTCTATTTCGCGTAAAGGAAAAAGGAAAACTGTTTTGGAAAGAAAAATGTTAAAACTGTAAGATTTTGAAATAAAAAAAGCCTTATGTAGACGAAAAACGACATTTTCAAGGTAGAATGTCACCTTAAGACGTCCGTGTATATTTCACTATAATATAAACAATGATAATTTCAGAATTTTCTTCATAATCTGGAGAAAAGGACCCTTTTTTAAAATTTTAAACTTCGGAAACTTTCCAAAATGATACATTTTTCCATTTCTTTTCAGGCAAAGCTGAAGAGTTTCAAATGATCTAAGGACATCCATCCAAGTACTATTCTACACCTTTATTACATTACTGCTCAACTATGTGGTCAACCAAGAAAGAAGAAGATTGCGACTCCGTCCAGAAAAGCTCTGGATCTTTCGTTTCCGAACCCGAAGAATCAGTCGAGGTCAGTGACGTAATCGGTGGCTATGGCCCCTGGCAAAGAGATATCTTCGTCCTGCTCTTCTTGGCCTCCATTCCGTCCGCGTGGCACAACCTCCAGATGACTTTCATGGCTCCCAGTGGCGTGGAGTTCTGGTGTGCACCCCCATCCAACCTGAACATTAGCAGTTACGAGTGGCGTAATCGCAGCGCCCCACCTGAACACCTTGGCTTGGATAAGCGGTGCTATGTGACACCCTTCTGGAGGTTGCAGTCCAACTCGACTATACAAGAAAGACTCGCGTAATTGTCTGGGGAAAGTATGATGATACTTTTTATCCGTCCACCATTATTGATGAGGTGGGTTGACATTCTTTTTTCTTTTTAATTTTCTATCATTTTGTGTATATTGGGTAAAATTATAATTGAACTGTACAGGATTATTCATAACTCTTCCCAAGTTTCAGCGTTGTAGTAAAAAAAAACTTAAGTGAATACACACAGCAGTAAAGAACATTTACAAGAATAGAGAAATATTAAAAGTTTTATTTGCATACTTAACTGGTGTTTTATGTGGGAACCTTGGCCACGCAGCATACACCAATGCGATAGTCACTGCCTCAATTTGTTCATGGTACTATCAACATTATTGACAGCACGCGTTAACTTTTTATGTAAGAAAAGGAGCATGAAAATTAGGCTGTATGTAAAAAATCAAGTTTTCGGATAACACGGATACACGGATAGTACCATTTTGAGTCGAGTGTGTAATAAACGCGATGTGTTTATTGGTGTTTGGGGGCTAGAAAAAAGATCAGCCATAATCAGTATAAATTTTAATTTATTTTTCTCTCACTCAAATTAACAACCCAGGATAGAAAATGGTCACATCTACTAAGTGTAGTAGCAATTACACGATAGAAAGGATACCTAATATTTGAGTATAATTTAATTCATTCACTCTTGGTATACTTTGGACGTCTACGATCTAATTTACCGTAATTCCGTTTTCAGCTGGACGACCTCCGGTCGTTATTATAAATCTCTATCTTATTGACTAAATCGTCAATTAGCAATCTTTGATCATTCAGAAATTACTCGTCGACTAACTTTCGACTAGCTCTCAATTACTCTCCACTAACTTCGCTTACCTAAAAGTCAATGCTTAAATCGAACCCTTCATTTGCATAAACCGAGTCTTCTTTTTGGGGAGAAATTTTTCAAAAGAACAACAGTTAAAAAGAAATAAATTTACCCCTAGAGGATTACTGCCAGGCTCGCGGATAAACCCGTTACAAGTGTGGCTGAACTATTGCAATGATACATGCCGTTTGTGACCAAGGTTTCACTCATAGAACACCTATTAAGTATGTAAATAAAACATGAAAGGTTTTTATTTTGTTTTAAATGTTCTTTTTTGCTAAATTTGTCTTACCACAAAATCCGATGTATAACACGCATCGCCGTATAACGCACACCTATACTTTCAAGCTGAAATTTTTAATTTCTAGGTATATTCGCCCTATAACGCGCACCCCCTTTTTTCACGAAAAAATCTGAAATGTACTTGCGCAATGCTCTTATGTTTTGAAGTCATTTATTCGATATTGTATTCCAAGGTTTAGATAAAAATAGTATAATTCTAGAACTACAACCCCTTTAAGTTCATATGTGGAATGTCATCTCTTTTAAATCTTTAGTATTTCGATCTATGCAGGAATCTAATTTTTTTTGCACTCGTCTTTTCTTTATTTTTAAAGCTCTGATTTTTATACCCGGCTTGTAACGTGCACTCGTAAATTTTGATATTATTTTTTTGTGTTATAAGTACGTATTATACGCCGAATTTTACCGTAGGTTTTTTTAGTATAGCGTTTCGAAAATGATGAAAAAATTATGAATAAAACTGTAAATTTTCTTCATAAAAATTAGATTATTGAGGGGACTGTATTCAATTCAAATGGCAAAAAACGGACAAAAATTTTTAAAAAAAATTTAGCTTAAATTAATTTGTATATGATTTTCTATTTTTTTTTATTATTTCACAAAATTTGAAAGCCCTATGTTTAAAAAATCCAAATATATGGTAGTTTTTATGTTCATTTTTATTCACATCCCAATGGTAAATAAAAACTTAAGATTGATTTATCTCAGAAAGAGAGAGAGAAAAATAAATAGTTTATATCTTCATCTAGGTTCAGGCTTTTTTTCTGTTGGGCCAGATGCTTTGATATTTTTTTCCAACTATAACTATTAAGAAGACATAGTACGATTCAAGTGACGAAAATCGGTTAAAGAATCAAATTTAATTTTTTTAGTCTAAAGGACTTTTTATACATTTTTCTATAATCTCCTAAAATTTCAAAACTCTAAGATGAAAAAAATTCAGAGTTAAGATAACGCATGTCTGTTATCATTTCCATCCTAAAGGCAATAATAACTTCAAATTCATTTACCTCAGAATGAAAAGATAACTTGTATGTATTCATTTAAAATGCCAAGGCTTTTTTTTCTGTGCCCAATGAATGCTTTGATATATTTTTTTTTACTACTTTGCTCTTACTTCATATATCAAAAGTTGGTATGCATTTTTTTGGATCAAAGCGATACTTATACATTCTTCTTTTTAAAAAAATAATTGAATTTAGAATTTATACATTTTTTTAGGAATCTTCAATAAATTCTTTAAAAAAGTATTTTATAAATATCAAGAAGTTATAGCCGGGTAAAATATTACAATAAGTTATCTATTGCCAATGGATCAGTGTTGCAGTCCTTGCCTATCTCCATTCTTGGCTTAATAACAGGCGATTGAATAAACATAGCCCTTTTTCTTCGGCAGGTGATATGGGCCTGTTTTTGAACATCCCTCCTTAAAACAATTTTCCTATTTTAAGTTCGACTCTGATCGAATACATTTCCAGACTGAAGTATTGACCAGGGTGTGTAAAAGGCCTGATATACCAGAATTTACTAGACAGATTGCTCTAGAGACAATTCATAACAGCCCTCATTCGGCATTAAAAATCTATACTGATGGGAGCATGAGAGACGGTGGTATTTCTGGAAGCGGCGTGCACATTGAATCCCCTGATGATACTTCTGACATCAAAATTAGGAATATTAACTACTGTTCTGTTTTTAGGTCTGAACTTATTGCAATTTATAAGGGATTACAATTTATTGACACTGCTTCTGACCTTGTCTTCAGGGACATTTGGATTTTAATTGACAGTCGTGCTTCTATACAGCACCTTTCTCGTAGGACAACTGTTGGATATATGACAAGCCTAAATATTCTGGATATTGTGGTTCGACTTTCTTCTAAACACTCTACATAATTTCAATGGGTCTCCTCCCATATTGGATTGAATGGTAACGAGCTAGCCGATAATTTGACATAGTCTGCCACTGCTGACACCTTGCGGGGTAACACTTGTCTAACTTTCTCGAAACTCTCCTGTATTAAAAGGATAGAGCTAAATGCACTTTGGAGAATACCCCCTTCTCAACCTTGGTATTTTGGGTAAAATCTCGTTGGTGTCACTAACTTAATATTCCGAGGGATCTGCAGAAGTCTCTAACGCGCTTTTTTAGTGGCCACATCAAATCTCTTACTTTTGAACAGGGACGAAAAGTCTTTTCAGAGTGTCATAGGTTCGAGGCTGATCAGACCACCCCCAGTCATATTCTTAATTGCTTGAGTTTTATTATTGACGAGGTTTTAGGAAATCCTTTTTTATTTTTGAATTTTTTGGCAATTTTTGGTTTTATGGAGATCATGTGGCTTAGCTACACACACACTTCTGGGATAAAAAACAACAACATCAACAATAAATATCAATCATGTTATCACAAAACCCATTCTAACTTTTGTTATGAATAATTCGAATTGCTTGTAAATGAAATTTCATGTCCATAAGTCAATTATTGTAGGAGGGGGGTAGCATTTTAAAATCCCTTTATAAATTTTAATATTTTTCTTTAAACAATTAAATGGTTAGGTTTTTGTGGTATTTTGAGCACAAAAACTGTTTCACATAATACATATGCATAGGGGCCTACCAAAAACATTTTTGTGAAAACTATTAAATCAAAGATTTTTGTATAAATCGTACGATGTCCCCTTAATACATATTACTAAAGCTGGTATGCGTTTTTATATTAAAGAAATACTTATTTTTTAAATAGTTAAATTTAGAACTGATACACATTTTTTAAAGAATTTTCAATCAACATTCATAAAAAAAAGTATTTTACGAATATCAATCACTCTAGCAAAAAACCCGTACCAACTTTTATTATGCATAGCTTGACGTATTTGTAAATCAAATTTCATGTATGCACGTCAGTTCTTGTAGGAGGAGTCGCATTTTAAAATGCCTCCATAAATTTTTAAATTTACTTTCGAAATTTAAACGTTTAGTTTTTGTATTATTTTGAACACTAAAGTGGCTTTACGTACGACATATACATTGATTACAAGCAAAAAAATTGTAAGAACAATTCAAAATCAAAGATTTTCTTATAAATCGTATCATGTCCCCCTTAAAAAAATAAATTGCTTAAAGTTATGAACAGGTTCGACAGTTATTTCCGCAGAAAAATTTGCGCATAAACTGTAGCACAATTTTGCGACAAAAGTTTAAATTTGAATTACTTTACAAGTTTAGAGTAATTTATATATATAACTCCATTTACATCTATTTTAGAAATATTTTAGGTTTTATGTGGTTATAAAAATACTGCATATAGAATTGATGTAACTATGCAACTTCAATAACAACTTCCTGTTAGGTGAATGAGATCTATCAAGCTCGAAACCCACCTTTAAGGATCATTAAAATGTTTTACCTCACTGAATGTTTACATATTTTTTCTGTAAATCAGCCAATAAGAATGTACACCTTCCACGGTAGAAAAAACTTATGTAATCCACTAAGTTACAGACACAAATAAACACATATAACTTAAAGAAAACTATAGATATATAGATATTATAAAATAAACTATGATAAAATATTTTGCTTTTTGTGTTATACAGCGTCTGTCCCAAAAGTTCCCAGAATGTTTTTTTTTTAGAGTTGTTAACTCAGACTAAAGGGGCGGAAAAACTGATGGGGGATCTAAGCTGCGAAACGAGACCGGTGTCAGCCACATGCGGGTCAGTCACCGGTGTCAGTCACATGTTGAGGGAGGTTCACGCTCCTCGCAGAGGTTCCTATCTGAAAAAAATGGACCACCTGTATCCCCTCCAGTGTCTCATGTCGAGTTCCTTTCAGGATTCTTTTGATTCTAGGGAACAAAAATGAGTCCTCTGGTGTCAGATTGGGGGTGTATGGTGGCTGCACAGCATTGCTACACCCAATTTGGCCAGCAACTCAAAGACAATGAGCACGGTATTGCTTGACGCGTTGTCATGATGCAAGATCCATTTGTAGATCAGACTTTTCTCATTTGAAGATCCTGCGTTAAAATGTGATGGATGATTGTTTTGGTTATTCACACACCTCTGCAATCATCCAAACACTTAATCATCGGTCCTTGTCCAAAACGTGGCATACTTTTTGCATCGAGTGGTTCGTCCGGAACCTTTTGTGCCACATGAAAGGTTGGCTTTGTTTTATTGCCCCGTCACCGTACGCTTTCCGAAGCATGTCGAACTTCTCAGCCCCATTATTACCCAGTTTCACACAAAACTTCATAACGCTGTTCCGAAAACTAGTCCATTTTTTACTTGATGAGGTTGGTTCAATAGATACTTCTGCGCGAAGCGTGATCCTGCCTCAACAACTGCCCGTAGGTCAGTGACAACGGTGTCATTTCGAAGCTTAGATCCCCACGAACTTTTCCACCCTAAGCCCCGCCCCTCCATCCAGCACTGTCTACTATAAAAAATCATTCTGGAAACTCTTTTGGGACAGACATTAAATTTAATTTTATATGGTTTTATTTCATATATAAGTTATGTTGACAATTGTGATTATACACAAATGTATTGTCTTTTGATTCGTGAGAAAAGTATTATGTATGTTTGATTTTTTATATTATGAAATCTGTACTGGTTTTAATGTCCTTTATTTTTATTTGTAGTGGGATCTTGTTTGTGATCGAGAATGGCTGATATCATTCTCTGTGTCTATCTACAATGTTGGATATTTAGTAGCTGTTTTGGTCTTTGGCCAGTTTTCAGACAGGTATATGTATATCGAGCGTTGTATTGTAATTACTCATTTCAATTAACACATTTATTTTAAATATCCAATTCTGGTAGATTAAAAAGACCCACTTCCAATTTTTCTAATTTTATTCAATTGATTGTAATTTGGCCTCTAGATAACGTAGAAGCAAAACAATGTATGCCCGTAAAGCCACAAAATAGCTCTATTCAATAAAAAAAAATATATATATATCTTTTGATCGAAATGGGTCATTTCAACGTGTTCTGATACCTAAAATTTAGAAGTAAAATGCCAGAATATTTAGTTTTAAATTTGATTGCAAAGTGTTTATATATATATATATATATTTTTATAATTGTATAAAAACTTATGGTACGACTACATGTATATACATATAGATTCTAATGAAATTTTTAATATTATTTCATATTTATATCTTTAGCAACAAATTTAAAAATTGAAATCTTAAGAAAAGTACGTAAAATATTAATCTAAAATAATTAATTATTCTTATATTTAGATCTGTCTAATGTGTATCAAGAATTGCGCGAGAATCATATTATTTTTCAATTCCTATTATATTAGCTCGCCATGTCTATATATTTATTTATTTATCTTGGTGGAATTTTCAATCGTTAATAAAATACTTTTTAAAAAACCCTGAATTGAGCTAAAATTTTATATACAGGACCCTTTTTGATGACAATACAATAATTTAATTATAATTAAAAAAATTAATTGATTAAAACTAATTTTTTAAAGAATTACAAATACAGCCACGTTGGCGACTCAGCACCCCTTTTTTAATTGTGTCAAAACATTTTGAAAAGGTTTTTTCACGTGTTAAAGCATTCAGTCGGGCTGAATTTAAAAGGACAATACGTACTTTTTAAAGATAATTAAAAAAATAATTTCCATTCTAATTTTTTTATTCTGTCCAATGTATATATATTTATATTAATCGTAACTATTTAATAAAAAGTAGCTAAAATAAAATTTTTTGTTGTTGATCTAAGTAGGAATTGACTTAAAAACTATTTTTTTATTACTTGTTTTGTATGTTTTTTCTAAGCACTTTGTGTTTTATGTCCGTTGCAGTGTGGGAAGGCGGCCTACTCTCTTATTTTCATATGTTATGAACGTCGCCTCTGGCTTCTTGTCGGCTTTTGCTCCTTCCTTTCCTATATTTGCTATACTGAGGTTTTTCACCGCTGTCGGAGCTGCTGGATTTTATACAGTCAGTTTCGTTATTTGTAAGTATTCCATTTATTCATTATCTTTAGAAACAATTTTATCAATTTTTAAATAATGAGGATTGATTAAAGGACGTAGATACACAAAATAATGACTTATCCAATTTTATTGAAATAAAAAGTGTAATGTAATATATAACTCTTCCAAAAAATTTTAATTCCAGGAATACATTAAAGCATCCGATTACGTTTGGAACCATGATTTTAAAAGAGCGTTTTAATGATTTTTTTTGGTACGTAGAGTCACCTGAATTATAATATATATATATATAATTGGTAAAAGAATATTATAAGAAGAAAATATTTTAAGAAGTCTCAGGGGTGTTAAATTTTTCTAGAGGTCTGAAAATATAAACAATTTTATAAAACAGGTATAATTCTTTTAAATTTAAATTAAATGATTCGAGTCATTTTACATATTATTTATAAAAGAATGGATCTTCAGAAAAGCATAAAATGTTTAAAATATAATATTAATTTTTAAAAATCATAAGCATATGAAAATTT
Source organism: Trichonephila inaurata madagascariensis (assembly GCA_019973955.1). Classification (NCBI taxonomy): domain Eukaryota; kingdom Metazoa; phylum Arthropoda; class Arachnida; order Araneae; family Nephilidae; genus Trichonephila; species Trichonephila inaurata. Next base: position 3,477 of record BMAV01023223.1, on the reverse strand, counting down.
GATAAATATTAAGTTTTTTTTGCATTGGACGCTTTTTTCAAAAAATAGTAGCCTCTGATGTAAAAAACTTTACAGAATTATAAAATGCATCATACTCTTTAAGCCCTACCTAATTTTAGTATTATATATATTGTGTGTATTTCAAAATAGTTGAAAAAACATTGAAATTTTTAATTTTTTAAAAATTTTTTTTATTTTAAAAGAGTGTTATTATTCTATTTATATAAAAATAGCTACAGTGTAATGAGAATACATTTAACTTTATTAATCAACTTATAGCTAGTAACTAAAGCTACTATTTTAGAGAATAGCATGCGCGACTTAACATTTAATAAATATTTCTTATAGAAAAGTTTCTTATTTTCATATGCTTATAATTTTTAAAATTATGATTATATTTTTATAACATTTTATACTTTTCTGAAGCCCTATTTCTTTATAAATAATGTGTAAAAGATTCGAATTATTTGATTTAAATTTAAAAGAATTATACCTGTTTGAAAATTGTTTATGTCTTCAGACCCCTAGAAAAATTTAACACCCCTGAGACCTCTTAAATGCAAATGTTTCAAAAAATGTGAACATATTCAAAATAATCTCCTTTGGGGAAAAAGGGGAAACATCTTACTCTGAATGTCACAGCACCCAAGCAATCCACCTTCAAAGTAGTCCCCTTTGGGGAACGATACACCGCCAGCGTTCGTGTAACTTTTGGGAAATGCAGCTAAACCATTTTTCGCAACATCCCGAGTGGGCTCCCGGGTTCTTTCACCTCATCTGATACCCAAAACGGCGTCCTTGTAAATGCTTTTTCGGTGATGTGAACAGATTAAAGTCACATGGAGCTACGTCTGGTGAATAGGGGGATGTGGAATGACGTCAGTGCGAGTTTTGGCGAAGAATTGTCTTACCGATTGGGATCAAAGTGCTGGTGCGTTGTCATTCAGAAGATACCAGTCATTATTCGGCCAGAACTGAGGCCGTTTACGACGAATGGATTCCGTCAAACGACGTCTCCGAGAAGTGTGTAGCATCAGCAATTTGTTCAAGTGTTTGGCGACGATTTTTTCGAACACATTCAAACACCAACGCAACATTTTTTGTGTTCCGTGAAGTCCAAGGTAGTCCAAAGTTTTCATGGTCTTCGATGGATTCTTAGCCTTCTTTAAAATGCCGATGCCATATTCGTAAACCTTAGATCTCGCCAAAGTAGATTCGCCATACACCTTACTTAGCATTTCCAAGGTCTCCATTGGTGTTTTACCTAAGCGTGTGCTAAGCGAATTTTTAATATTAAACGCTGTTCGAGAAAAGCCATCTTTCTTGCATCGCCAGGCAAAGCTAAGTAGCTTCGGAAAATAACAGCTGCGCGTGTGGTTCGGTCTCATGACATGCACTAAGCCAACCTAGCCAGATATGGGAGGGTTGGGAGAATCTATTTCAAAAGGATTTAATTTTTGGTACTTGTTTTCGTCGTCAGCAATGGCACTAGTCCCCGAATTTTTGGATCGTACTACGTGTAATAAAAATATTTTCTCTTTTTCGCAAAGACTTCTTTACAGAGCCCGAACTAGGATTTAAAAAATATATTTGTTAGAAGTTGATTTATTCACATTTTAATATATTGGAGCAAAGAATTTTTAACAGAAAACACCAGTTATTTTTTCGATAGGCAGTAACTCTAAAAATAATGTGGATTCTTCAAAAATGGAACTTTAATCCAAAACAAACAAAGATTTATTACCATCAACATACGTAATCAGTAACAACAATTTATCAATATATTGCGGAATTAAAGTATTTTAAGACAAAGAGGCATTTAATGTGACAAGAGGCACTTTCGTACGACAGTACGACCGGGATAGTACGTCCGTTCGGTATGAGTGAAGTCGTAAAAATGATATATAGGGGGCGTGGCAAGAGAAAAAAGCGGAAGTGTACAAGGTACTAACAGGCTTTCTAGAGAAGTATTAGCTATACATAGTGGCAAAATATTATTTTAGGAACCTTTTACATAAAAGAATACTTTAAAAATGTATCCATTTTTTCTCAAAAAGTTATATTTACTATTTTTTTACATAATAATATTTTTAAAACAATTTTATATGTATATTCTAACTCACAAATGACATTTAATATTTAAAAAAAATTTCCAATGTTACGATTCCGTGCGAAATCAGATAACTTACTTTTTTTAACATTCTATTAATTTTTTTTTTCGTTTCTTACGATTATTTAATTTTTTAAAAAAATAATATTCGTTAACATTTGTACTTACTTTATAACCATTTAAGTGCTAATTTATAAAATAACCGGTCACTGTTATTTAAAGTTTTTCAAGCATATGTTCATTTGTTACTTAATTAGACTTTCTCTGGATTATAAACTTTTTTCTCTCTCTTTCGTGAGTTTTTCTTAAATTCATTTTTCAAGTAAAATATTTGTTTTAATCTTATTGTTAGATGTTTTTGTGTACAAGTGATTATTTTCCATAAAACTGGGGATATGTTTTGGTTTATAACTCGGGTGAGCAGTTAATTGTTTTGGCTCGAGGGCCACATTGTGGAAGTCGAGGATATCGGCGAGCTGCATCTTTTTAAAAGGATTACATTCATTAATTAACTTTGCATCTTGGAAAAGGTATCAATTGCACCATAATTACAGGGTGTCTGATCTTAAAGTATACAAAAGTAATGGCTTATTATTACAGAACTACCCATCAGCATGTAATAAACTGTTCATCCGTGGATTGGAAAACCCTCCGAAATTTTTTGGGCCTGGTTTGATCGGCCGTACGAGAGCGCATTATTCGGCAATCGCAAACGATAGACATGTTATACTGACTTCATTTATAAAGATATGGACGCCACAGCAAAAGGTGCAGTGCGTACTTTGGTTAACGGAATTAAAATCAGTCACGCGTGTACAGTGACGTGTTCGAACAGAACAGAATGTCGTTACTGTCTTGGATAATAGACTTAGCAGGACTCCTACAAAATGAATCACACACACACCTGATCAACAGTGTCTTCTATAACAAAAACTTAAAAATATTTTCCAGTTTGAGATATCAAAGTTCCATCTCCTTTAAAGTTTTTTCTCATTGGTGGATAGATTTTGATGTCAAGGGATCGACATTCCAATCTGTTCGAACACGTCGCTGTACACGCGTGAGATTTAAATTCCGTTAAGCCCAGACACCCTGTATAAGTTAAATAAAATAATGACAGTTTTATTCAATCTATTTATTGTGGTATTTTCTCATATACAAAGCCACTAGTACGTTTCATTTTAGAATCAATTTAATAAGACAAATGTACCCTATCACACTTTTCTACAATTTGATTTGTTTCTATAATGAGATTGCTTGTTAAAATCCTCATCACAGCCCTCAGGTTAATTTCAAACATTTTGCAGCTATTTTAAGGTTTTTTTTAATCTTCATGTAAGAATAACCATGCTCACAAAAATTTTTAA
>BMAV01023222.1:0-11711 GCA_019973955.1 Trichonephila inaurata madagascariensis | reverse complement strand
TCAGGGAAGTGAAAAGAATTATTATTCTGAGAATTCCAAAAACGGGACTGGTCAGAAAAATCTTTTTATTACTTTGACAGAACAAATTCGTATACACTCAGAAATAAATAATTTTTTGAAGAATTTTGAAGGCGGCAATGATTTGTCCCATTCTGTATATTTCTACATAAAGCATTTTCGTACACGTTCCTATAGAACACAAAGCAAAGGTTCGCTGACTCGGCTGTATAGCTCAGTGATAGCGCATTCGGCTCTGTTTCGAGAGGTCTCCGGTTCAAACCCCCGTGTGTCCCTTTCTTCAGAGAAACGAAAGAAAATATTTTTCTGAAAATTTCGAAGACGGGAATGATTTGACCTGTTCCGTATATTTCTAGACAAAGGATTTTCGCATCCGTGACGGTGTGGGCGCGCATTGTAAAAATTTACCCTCATTCTATTTCTCTAACGCCCCAAAAGAAGTATAATTTCAATAAATTAATTTTATTGAGAGATCCTCTACAGCTTCCAGCTGATATACTGTCAAAAACTGCAGCTTCTTTGGATTGGGGATGATCATTGTTTTTTAGATTCATTTCATATTTTTCAAAAACTGGTGAGAAAAATTTTTTTATTACTTTAACAGAACAATTTCATATGCACTCAGAAATAAATAAATTAATTTTAGTGGGAGACTCTAAAGCTTCCAGCTGATATCCTGTCAAAAACTGCAGCTTCTTTGGGTTGAGGATGATCATTGTTCGAAAGATTCATTTCATATTTTTCAGACTGGTCAAAAAAACCTTTTTATTACTTTAACAGAACAATTTCGTATGCACTCAGAAATTTGAAAAATAATCAATTAATTTCGTATGCAACAAACTAAGGTTCAGGAAATATTCGAATTTAGTAGCAGTTGATTTATTATAATTTATACAGTTTGAACGAATAACGGAATTTTTTTTCCGGCTGAAAATTTAACCTCCTACCAGGATTGAATTTTAAGTCAATACATTATTCTAGCTTTCATTTAGCTTTGTTTTGTATTTAAGGTAATGTTGAATAGTTAACAAAAAGTAACTTGAATGGAGAAAGTTTAAGTAAAGAAGCTTAAAGTATTGTACTTTAGTTGAAAAATTATTTAAAAATAATAAAAGAAGGATGATTTAATAAATTTAAATGTGTATGAAGTTTGTTGTATAGTTTAGAACTTTGTGTGTGTGTGTGTTAACACTGAGGAATCCTTCCATTTCCCCTCTCGGTTACTTTAACTGAAACTGCATGCAAGGAATTCTGTCAGAAAAGCGCTTAGCGACAAGACTCTATAACTGAAATCACTAGGAGGCGCTGTTATGTGTGGTGAGGGGTTGGGAAAATTTCTCTAGGAAAAGAAAACATTTGGTGGAACGTTTTAATTTGGCATTCAAAAGCAGTTTCTTCAAATGCAATATTTCAACGTGTGGTAGGAATGTTTTTTCCCCCATTTGATTTGACAGTTGTTTAATTTTATATTAACATAAATTTATCAACTTATAATTTTTCAAAAAATATTTTATTTTAAAAAATGCTACAATTTATTGAAAAATGATTTGTATTTTTCAAAAATCTTTAAAAAATAAAAGAGTGACTACCGTAAAATCCGGCGTATAACACGCACCGCCGTATAACGCGCACCTATACTTTTAAGCTAGGATCGGAGCAGCCAACATGGCAGTCATTGATGTTGACGCGTCATTTCGATTGCTTGAGGATTGTTTCGAAAAGTTAAAAAACGTGTTAGACTGTGCTGGAAATCCAACCAAAAGTTGCGTAAAGGTGCAAGAACTGCTTTGGGTAAGTTGAAATCACATTTTTCAAAAGCTTACAATGGATCCGCCGTTTCAAAAAATACTGATGATGTCCCTGCGTCATTCATAAAACCATCCTGTGGTAGTATTGTAACGCCATCTATCATAGAGAATGAGAATCATTCCTTAATTGTCTGTGATAATGAAAACAATTTTACATCTGAGGAGGTGCGACAATTAATCCGAACTGAATTAAATCCGAGAAAAATACAAGTAGGAATAAAAAAAAAAATGCGACCCATCAATAAAAACCGTGTGCTTGTACAATGTGTCACAAAGGAGGATGAAGGTAGATTTTTGAATGCGATAAAGGATAAGACAAATACTTTTCAAGTGTCTTCGCCGAGGAAGAGAAATCCAAATATACTTTTGAAAAATCTTCCAAATGTGTGTGTGTGTGAAATTAGTGACCATGAAGTTCTGCAGCTTTTGAAAAAGCAGAATCCGGAATTGAGAGAGAAAGAACACAGTTATGGGAGGAAACAAAAATTCGTTTTACTCTTAAAAAATTAGAAGACTCCCGGAATTAGGTTTTTTAGAAATAAATCCAACCTGACGAAAATTGTGCCTGAATATGAACTTCTTGAGAGCAAACTGAAATGTTTGCAATATCGAGCACTTCATAGCCATTAACCGCTGTTTTAAGTGCCTTGGATATAATCAAAAGGCTGCTGATTGTGAAAATGGCTTGTGCTGTTTCAAATGTGCTGAAGAACACAACAGTAGTGAATGCAATCTCTACTCAGGTTTGCGTAAATTGTATTAGGTTTAATAAGAAAACAAGACACCCAAATAAAAAAGTTGATGTAAATCACAAACCGTATTCTAGCTGCTGTAAATGTCATCAAATTACGGAGAAACTTATTACATCTCAGACAAATTATGATTAATTTTTTCTCTCAACCGCATTTACGTATTTTGCAACTTAATTTGTATAAATCGAAAAGTGCTACACAGCAGCTTATTTTGAATATGGAAGCTAGAAATATTGATGTCGCGTTGGTTCAAGAACCTCATTCGTACAAGGGAACTCTTCCTGGATTTCCAGCATCTTACAGAATTTTCTTCAGTCATTCTTTAGATATAATTAAAGCAGCCATTACTGTTAGAAATAGAAATATTTTAACTTTTCTGGATCTAAATTAACTTGATTGCAATATGGTGACAGTGCATTTGAACATTAATAAAGTATCCTATTTGTTTGTATCTTACTATTTCGAACCCTCCAAGAATATTGATTTTGATTTACAAAAAACTAAACAAATTTTTTTCAACATGCCCATAAACAGACTGGTATGGTCTATGGACGCCAATAGTAAATCTGAAATACGGTTCAGTCCCCTTTCCGACTCTAGAGGCACCAAGCCAGCTGAATTTTTGAGCGCCCATAAACTCTTTGTTATTAGTGAAGATTGCGGTCCTACATTTTGCGGCTCTCAAGGATCTAGTTAACATTGATGTAACTGCAGTTGGAACGGATTTACTGGAAGATGTTTCTTGTTGGCATTTGCCTACTTATTCTTCTCTCTCCGACCACAAAGCAATTAAATTTGATATTGCTCTACATTCCAATTCTCTAACAAAAGATAGCGACAATTGTATCCTTAATCTGAAAAAAAGCGAACTGGAAACTCTATTATGACTCATCTAAATACTTGCTGTCAAGAATTAGTGATCTCATAGTTTCCTGCCAAAATCCAGAATCTCTACATGATCTCGCAAATAAGCTAGTTTCAATTCAAAAATCTAGCAAAATGTCCATCCCAATTAAAAAGCAAGGCATACACAGAGTTCCTTGGTGGACAACAGAAATTGATTACAAGAGAAAACACGTTAAGGTATCCGACTACGTTCGAACCGTGATTTTAAAAAGGCGCATAAATGGATAATTTTCATGTTATTTAGTGTCGCTTAAATTAGAATACATGTATAAAATTGTTTTAAGGACATTTTGACAAAAAAAAATTATTTAGATACAATATTTTGGCAAAAAATTAACTTAGAATAACCTTTTTTCAAAATGTTCTCCTTTTGTAAAAAATGCTTCTAAAATAATAATATTTTGACTGTATATAGCTCAGACCTCTGTACAGAGGTACAACAATGATTTTTGAAAAATTCACATTATTTTCAGAGTTACAACCATTTGAAATAATTATCGGCGTTTTTTTCTTAAAATTTCTCCCCTCTGTTGTGTGTCGTAAAACATGGATAAACCGACTTCCGAGTTATGCATTTCAAAAATTCTAGTTGGGCCTCTGTACAGAGGCCTGAGCTATATACAGGCAAAATATTATTATAATAGAAGCATTTTTCACAGAAGGAGAATATTTTGAAAATGGGTCATTCTAAGTTCATTTTTTGTCAAAATATTGTATTTAAGGGGTCATATACCTTTTAAAATTTCCGGAAAATCGATTTTTTTTATTATTTTATTTTATAGAGCAAACCTTTCTGAGTGTTTTAAAAGAAACCACATGCAGATATTCCCAATAGCACGGAAGTTATGAAGAAAATAAAAAAGAGCAGAAAAGGTCATTTAAATATTGTTTACATTTCGGCTCCAGGGTGACAGCTGTCATGTCGTTGGTGACAGCTGCGTTTCTCTGTTTCTAATATTTTCATTCTAATTATTATCAAATGCTTGAATCTAAGCCTCAAATATTATTATTATTGTTCTGAACATTAACTACAACTTCTACTTGCTTTATAAACTGCTGTTTTGTTTTCATAAAGTGATTTGTGATTCTATACTCGCTCGTTTTCTGATTTTCACACCGGATCTTATTCTAAAATAAGTTTTAGGAGAAATATTAATTTTTTTTAAATTTTTGAATGATGAATTCGATTGAATCTGCCAAACGACCATCTGGTAAACGTCCCAAGAAAAGGAAGTTTACTGGTAATATGCACACGAGGTGCAAAGCTGTACACAGTGTGGATGAAACACTAAACAACAGTGCATCTGGAAAAAAGATTCAGTTGCAAGATATTGATTCATCTTTTTTTGAACATGATGACGGTTTTGATGGCTATAGAAGTGTTTGATAAAACTATTATGTTTACAAACATTCAAAACTTTGCTTCTTGCAAAAAATGTGGTGGAGATATTGAACTCACAGAAAAATGTGTTAGAGGTTTGTCTAGTGTTTTTTTCGATTGAATGCAAGAACTGTAAAGACTTATGTTCGTTTAGAAATTCAAAAATGCTGGGTAAAAGAAAAAACATTCCAGAAATAAACAGACGCTTTGTGTACGCAATGAGGACAATTGGACAGGGTCACGCAACAATGACAACTTTCTGTGGTGTTATGGGCTTTCCTCCTCCAGTTGCTGAAAAATCCTATAATAATATTATAAACAAACTGCAATTGTGTAGTAAAGAAGTTGCAGAAGCTTCAATGCAAAGTGCAGCTTTGGAAGAGGTAACTTTGACAAATTCTTGATATAATATTTAGTGGAGATGGAACGTGGAAAACCCGTGGCTATTCTTCTCGTGTTGGTGTGTGTGCTGTTATAGGAGACAAAGCAGGAAAGTGTATTGATGCGGAAGTGATGCCTTCTTTCTGTAAGGGATGTGATTCTTGGAAACGAAGAAAAGGGTCACCTGCTTACAAAAAGTGGAAAATTCTTCACGTTAAAGAATGTTTGAAAAACCACAATGGCTCAGCTGGCATGGAGACTGTGGGAATGGTTCGTATGTTTCAGCGTTCAATAAGTCATCGTTCTGTGAGATATACATCTTACATTGGGGATGGCGATTCCAAAACATTCTTATCTATTACTGCATCCAATCCGTATGGAGAAGATATCACAGTTTCAAAAATTGAAAGTGTTGGACATGTTCAAAAACGAATGGGAACTCGTTTACGAAAATTAAAACAAATGAGCTCCAAACTCGGTGATGGGAAGTCGATTGGTGGAAAGGGAAGGTTGACCGACAGAATGATCGACTTAATCACAACATACTATGGAAATGCAATCCGACAAAATAAAACATGCCTGTCGGATATGCGAAAAGCTGTTAGGGCTGTATATATCCATATACGTTCAAGTGACGAAGAACCATTGCACAGTTTTTGTCCTGTAGGTCCTAATTCTTGGTGTAAATATCAAAATCAAGTATTAGAGGGTAGTGTGGAAACTTTTAAACACAGTAACAAATTGCCAGTGGCAGTAATGGATGCCATAAAACCTGTATTTAATGATCTATCACAACCTAAACTCCTACAAAAATGTCTAGGGGGTAAAACCCAAAATAATAATGAATCCATTAACTCATTAATATGGAAATTATGCCCAAAAACTTTAGGTTGTGGTAGAAAGATTGTTGATATTTCTACAAAAGAGGCAATTTTTAATGATGGCAATCAAGGCAGGCTAAAAATTATGCAATCTCTTGGTCTGACTGTTGGTAAATTTGCGTAAAAATTTGTTACACTTGTAGATTTAAAAAGAATTCAGACTGCAGAGCGACATTTTAATCTCCGCACAAAAGTGCGACAGGTTAAAAGAATGCAATTTAAAGCTACTTGTAAAAAATTAACTGAAAAAGAGGGAACATCGTATGCATGTGGCGAATTTTAACATTTTAGAATCATAGTAATACATTGCATTCAAATCATAAATTATTTAATATTTATAGTAAGTACTTGTTAATTAAGATATTAATTGTTTTTTTAAGTAATATTTATAAATTTTTTTTTTAACTTTATTTTGAAGAAATGAATCACTTTGTTGTATTTTGATTATTTTGTAGCTTTTGATATCGTTTCGATGCTTGTACTGCATTGGTAAAATATATGTTTTTAGTTATAATAATTTTAATAAATTGAAGTTTATTGATTATAAAAACTTCACATTAGTTTTAATTTAAAATTTAGTTGTTGTTTGAGTAACCACAATAATATATATATAAAACTGTGGTAAATTTTATGTTTGATGTCAATTTTCTCAGAACGTCATTTCTTCTCATTACGCGCATGATATTTTCAAAACCGTTCCATGGAAAATGATAAAATTTTTACTGGAGATTCTGACCATATCTGTACTTAAAATAACGAACCAGTTTGAATTTTTAATGAAAAAATTTAAAATTACAAATAAAAAATAGCGAAATTTTTTTTATAAAGTTTTATAGTTAAATTTTAAATTGTTATAGTTTACTAAAAGTTTTAAATCAGTGTTTCATGCTTCGTCATTTTAAAGATAACACAATTTCCAACACTGAGAAAAAATTTCATCAAAAAATATTGGTAACTTTTTTTATACAGCTGCGCGTAATTCATATCACTTGCGAAAAGAAAACCAAAATTTCTTTTTGTAATTATCAAATTAAAAATTTATCCTAATTAAAAATGTGTTTGTTGGATATGTTTTAAGTAAAGTAATATCTATTTGTTTATTCCTCCAAAATTTACACATTCCAGGAAACAATAATAAAAAAATTATAGAGCTTTAAAGAGCTCACTATTTTTAACCATTTTCGACTTTTTAAAAGGTATGTGACCCCTTAAATAATTTTTTATTGTAATTCTATTCTCAAAACAATTTTATATACATTTTCTAATCTAAGTGACACTAAATAAAATAAATATTATCCATTTATACGCTTTTGCAAAATCACGGTTCCGAACGTAGTCGGATTACCTTAACGCTGCAAGACGGAGATTTCAGAGATGTAAAAATGTCACATTAAAAGAAATTTATACAAGTAAATATCATGAGTTAAGAACTAAATATAGTTTTAAACTTTTGGGTGCCAAAATAAGGTCATGGTAGAAGTTAATGTAAATAGTGTGTGGAAAAAAATTTATTCCTTAGGTGTCAAACAGTAGTTTCAGAAAAGAGTTAAACTCAGTGGAATTGCTCTTCCAAGTGAAACTGTGACTAATTCTCTTTTTTTTTTGTGTGTGTGTGTAGACAATTAATGAGGTTCTCTTCCATTCTTTTCCTAATGATTGTGAGAATGATGATGATGATTGTCACAAGGTAATACGGAATGACGCTCTTATCAATATCAAAGTAACGAATGACCCGCCTTTTACCATCCATGAAATTGATGTTGTTATAAATAAATTGAAGTTAAAAAAGACACCTGGCCCTGACTCTATTCCTAACGAAGTTGTCAAAAAATTGCATGAAATGCACCCTGATCTTTTCCTAAAAGTTTTTAACTCATGTCTTCTTCTCAAGACTTTTCCTCGCTGTTGGAAAAAGTTAGGATTATCCTGATTCCCAAAATCAATGATGTTTGTGTCCCTAATTTAGACAACTTAATGTGTATCAGTTTGCTATCAACTTAGGGTAAATATTTTGAACGAGTGAGTGAATGTGGGATTTTATGGTGCAAGAGCCAATTTTGGCTATGCTGCGCCAAACATTTGTTAAAAAAAATCAAAATGTTTTATAAAATATTTAAAAATAATGACAATATAGTTTTAAAAAGTTAAAATTTCAAATCACAAAACCTTTTTCAAGTAATTAAGGAAAAAATTTGGTGGGTCACCACACAAGTCAGAGCATATATTAAAATAAAAACAATTGAAAAAGACGAATGGAACATGTTAGTTTAAAACAATACAAGTTATCCAAAAATTAGTTTTTATTTTTCTTAAATCGGGTTGGAGTTAACTTGAGTAAATAATTGTCATGTGATTGTTTATAAAACATTTTTTTTATGTGCGAGTTTATTCGTACGTTCTAGCTCAAGTTCTTCCTCCACGTCATACATAAGCATGTCTTCGTCTCATCAGTACTATATTCCGCAGGTGCTGACTTTCTGGGTTTATGTGGAGCCATTTTTATTTCAATTTCTGGTTTCTGTACTTTTGGGCGTTTTCTTCTATTTTTTGAATTCTGTTTAATATTCTGTGGGATTTTAGATGTATTAGAAGTTTCGCTATTGTTATTAGAAGTGGTGGGAGCAGTATCTATTACAGAAATAGGGGGTTGAGATTCTGGATGATGTAACCGTGATAGAAGATGTGGATGGTAAGAGTTGTGCCTGAGTTGATGTAGATGATTTGATAATTGTAGGAATTTTAGAAGGCATTGTTGTTTTCGGAACAGATGTTAAAGGTTGTAGTAGTTTTAAAGATGGACATATTACTTTTGTAATATTTTCATCGGTTTGAGTTGTTGTCGTTGCAGTTGATGTTTTTGCAACCTGAGCGTATGTTTGAGATATTTGTGTGACTATTAATTTTCGGGCTTCAGGATATGAGATATTTTTATTTGTGTTTTAATTTCTTGGATTTGTTTTTCAGTTCTCCATTTGAGGCAGAGTTATTTTGAACGATTCACTGTCGACAGAGTGGCCGGGCATTAACATAAAGATAATTATTTCAATAAAAACCCATTTAATTTTATGCCTCAAAAATGTACTGAGGACGCCTTAATGAAATTGTTTTAAAAGGAAAAAAGAGAAACTTTCATACAATCCTGGTTTTCTTGGATATTAAGGGTGCTTTTGATAATGCTTAGTGACATGGTATTCTGAGTCTTTTAAAAAACTCAAACATCTCTGACAACTTATTTGCCGTCATTTCCAGCTTCTTGAAGGATAGATCTGTGATTTTATCTCTAGGTCATTCCTCAAAAGAGAAATTTTTGAACAAGATAATTTCAGGGATCCGTTTCTGGACCTTTACTCTGAAACATCACTATAAATGATTTTTTGGAAAAAATCTTGGCTTTTTCTACTTGTGAAACGATTGCTTTTACCGATGACTTACTTCTTTGTTTCCAGGGAAAGTTTTTTCATGATATAAGCAGACAAACGCAGCTTACTCTTGACTTTGTATCAACTTGAGCAAATTATAAATTAGAGTTTAATGCTGTCAAGTCAAAAGTTATGATCTTGAAGAAGAGAGAAAACACAATGCCCTTACTAGAAATCTCACCCTTAATGGGATTCCTTTTGATTGTGAGAAAGAGAACTAAAATATCTTGGTATTGTTCTTGACAGTAAATTCTGTTGGAAACAACATGTTTTGCATCTTTCAAATAAATGTGAAAAAATTCTGCTAGGGCTTAATAAGAGAAGCCAGAAATCAATGTATCATCCCTCATTTATAAACAAGGAATTGTTCTATTTATCTGTTATGATTCACGAATCTGGGGCTCTGCCTTGAAGAAAAAAATAAATTGCGGCTTTTGCGAAAAATTCAACAAAGAATACTTCTCCGAGTTATTTTTGGGTATCGAACGGTATTCTATGAAACTGTGTTTTCTATTTCGGGCTTTCCAACTATATTGACATCTTTATAATCAGAAATAATGAATTCAAGATTGCAACGAAGAACTGTACCAATAAGTCTAGATCAGCGATACTCAACCTGCGGCCCACCGAGCCTTTTTAAGTGGCCTGGTCATGACCCTTAGCTCTAAAGAATTCTTTTATTTAACACAATGAGTTAAAAATTTAGTTGAAAAATATCCTTTGACACAAGAAATCAAATATATCAATTTTCCTTTTTTTGCTGTCGATATCGTACGGCTGTAAATTGATATTCTTTTTCTTTTTGTAATGATTACCGTTAGTGATAACAGACCACGGTGGATTAACGACAATTTTATAGGTGGACTAATTTTGTGAACAATCTTTCATACTTTGCAAGCGAAAAATATTCGAATGATTTGGAAGTTCGACCGTTTTGTAGTGAAAAACAAACATGGATCAGTACTTGTTTGATTTGTCACGAAAGTGCTGTATTTAAAAAATACCGATCAACAGGAGGTGGGATACAAGGGATACACTGGATACAAGCTGCCATACGACGTGGCATAGAGTGATAAAGCACCTTAATGGTCTGCGGTATTTCTTATCAAATGTTCTCCAATTGTAGGGGAAGGTCATCAACATTCCTTGGTAGATGCAGTCGCCTTCCTATCATATCCCAGACATGCTTGATTGGAAAGAGAAATGGCTGGACAAGGAAGTGTTTGACAAGCTGTAAAACAATTCACAGCAACACGTTCCGTATGTGGTATGGCATTATCTTGCTGAAAAATAAAGCCAGGGTACTGCAAAAAGAACGGTAGCAAAATAGTTCTCAAAATGTCGTCGACGTATCGTTGTACTGTAAGTGTGCTTCAATGACGACCAAAGAGGTCCGACTGTCGAAAGAAATGGCATCCAAAACCATAACTCCTGGTTGAAAGCATGTGTGGCGTGCAATAGTTAAAGAAGGATCGGCACGCTGCCCTGGGCGTCTCCAGACACCTCTTCGATGACAGTCAGGACACTGTCATCGCTTAACACTATACGTCCCCAGTCAGCATGAGTCCAACTTGATCGAGCCAAGCACCACTGTAATCTGGCTCGACAGTGTGCAGGCATGAGTGGTAGGTGGCGTAGCGGTAGATACAATCGTAAATTTCACTCCATCAGCCATCTGTGAAAGGTCATAGTGGGCACTCGTGTGCGGGTCGCACGTCTGATGGTTGATAACGATGAATCATGCACTGTGACAGCTGATCTGACGATCAATCGATCCTCTCGATCTGCTGTGGCCCTAGGTCGACCGCTACCATCGTGACACTAAAATCTGCCACTGTCCAACCATTCTTGCCAGCATCTTCTAATGGCCACCCAACTTGACTCTTTCAATCCATTGATACGACTTCTTTCAAACGAACAGTTGCTCGTAATGAGCTCAAATCCTGCGATGAGGCATTTTTCAGTCATTCAAAGGTATCCTAAATCACAATGTAAAAGAAATTTTGACTATCAGATTGAGAATCGCTTCTTATACACACCTGCTGAGTGCGTAGTTCCGATGCGCTGTAGCTCCCGCTATTCATTCATTGGGCACCAAATTGTAATCAATCTCATGTTCGGTACAAATGTCTTTGCATACGAAATTTCATTATAATTGGGCAACT
>BMAV01023221.1:0-29529 GCA_019973955.1 Trichonephila inaurata madagascariensis | reverse complement strand
TTTTAAAGGGAAAGGTGCACTCAATGATGTGACCTTCGGGACCTCATCTTACATTAATAAAGGATGGGTGTTGCTATCAATGACGTCCCGGTTAAATGCCAGATTGCTGATAAAAACGCAATAAGGGCTTTGAGCGTCGATGGGATAATCATTAAGTTCTCACAATTTTCGTCATTCACTTTCGAACTCTACATTCTTATATCTAGTTGATAATAGTTCATCTATTCCTGCCAATGTTGTCGATCGATAGCATCTTTTCAACACAAATGTCCAGCGATCCTGCGATTTTATTTCAATCTGCTTCCTTTAGGCCAAAAGCACGTCCTCTCAAATGGTAACACCTTCACATACTGTTCACAAATCTGTCTGCGAGGTATTGATATAGTATTTGTAGGCAGAAAGAATCATATTCGCACGGAAGTTATGCCGTAACATTGGGGTATTCTTGGTTTTACGTACCACATGGAGAATCCGTCATGGAGGAGTATAACATACCACATGCACAGGAGCATATGAGTAACAATTAAAAATAATGTATTTAAGTCATAAATTCACCTTTAAAGAGCCGTGATCCTATATCATTTCATAACTTACTCTCCCAAATCCTATTTCATTACTAACCCACTACTCAATCTGTTTCTAAAACCTCATACCAGTCAAGCTAAATAATGATATAAATTCGTAAATAATCGTTATGAAATTTAAAATACAATGTAAATATAAATAATGTTTAATAAAAAATATACACACAAGCATTAATATTTGTAATAACATGGTACAGGTTTGTCTTGTTAGCAAAGTCTTCAAAAAAAAAGTATGTCACACTATATTATATTGTTAAACACTAACACTGTATTATATATAAATATACATATAGAAAAAATCATTGAAAACTTTATTTCAATTCTTATAGAAGTAACACATTACTTTTTCAGCGAAATCCAACACAATATTACATTCAACAATGTTATTTCATATATTTTGTTTTTTTTTTTTTCAAATTTTATGTTATACAAAGAAACTTATGTTTTCTCACACTAAAGATGTATCATTAATGACTACTTCGTTTATCATCACATACATTTGGAAATACCAAAAAACTAAAATATAAATTAAAAATGCTTTTTGAACTGATGTCTTATTTTTAACTTATTAAAAAAAGTTGATTTTATTATCTGTTAATTACTAATTCCTAAGAACCTAACACAGATTAAATACTGTCACACACACAAGTTTTTTTACAATAGATGATTGTTTTGTTTTACTTGGTGAATATTATCTTCAGTCATTTTTTTTTATTTTCGCAATTGAGATTTATATATGTGACAAAAGATTTAGTACTTTTACAAAAAAAAAAAACATACTATATATCTGTAAATAGCTTCGATAGAAAATTTGTATTTTTAAACTATTCTTAAACACGAAGTATAGTTTAACAAATTCTTTAGAAAACTAGCATGATTCATAAAAAATAGCACTTAACAAACTACATATGTCTACGCATTATGGGGTTAAAGTAATGTTTTTGCAAAAATTTTCTTTTGTCATTAAAAATAAGATGAATTATATAGATAACTATAATTTTGAAATGTTTAAAATCTACAACTCAAATACCCAAGAAAGCGCAGAAGAGATCTTCATTTGAAAAGGGAGGAGGAGGAAGAAATTGCTTTTTTACATATCTTATTATTTCACAGAAAAATGACACCTAATTATCCTTCAAGACGTATTTTCTTTCTTTATCTCTTCAATTCAAATATCTTATCCTTACAAGAAACTCTTTGTACATGGGAGAGTTCTAAGTAAGTATAATTATTCGAGTCCTGAAGAACATTCAATTTACTTAGAGAAAAGTACGACAAAATTAACACTAAAAGGACGAAAAAAGAACAACTTTAAAAGCATTCTAAATTCCCAGAAACTTTTTTTATATTTAATACTTCGGAGAAAAATTTCAGCAACAGAAAATGAAATTACGTAAAAGAAAAAGCTTGAT
Source organism: Trichonephila inaurata madagascariensis (assembly GCA_019973955.1). NCBI lineage: Eukaryota > Metazoa > Arthropoda > Arachnida > Araneae > Nephilidae > Trichonephila > Trichonephila inaurata. The sequence continues at coordinate 27,533 of BMAV01023221.1, read as the reverse complement.
AACTACCCTTGATTTTTTTTTTACTTTGACTATTTCTTATGGATGAATAAATGCAGAAGTGTTAGGAAGCGACGTAAGAAGTGTTCTTTTATTTTCTCTTTGGTTTTCTAAATAGGATTTGAATGTGGAATTAGAATCAGAGCTTATTAATGCAAAAGTAAGTTGCTTTGAACAAAGAAACCATTTAAGTTGATGCAGTCTTATAGTATTATAAAGACTGTTTAAGCAAAAGGTTACTAATGAAGTATTTTGAAAAAGGATATTATTTAAGATGGTAAATGCAATACATTCAAATAACATGCATAAGCATTTCTTCAAGCATCTAATTGCTTTCATACATTTCTAAAGTAATTTTATATAAGAAACAAAACATAGGCATTTATTTCAAGCCCTACCCGTTAAATGTCACCCGCGTAAATATCCAGCTCGCTCAATAAGTGCATTAAGGTATCCGACCACGTTCGGAACCGGGATTTTGCAAAAGCGTATAAATGGATAATATTTATGATATTTAGTGTCACTTTGATTAAAAAATATATATAAAGTTGTTTTAAGAATATTATTACAATAAAATATTATTTAAGTACAATATTTTGACAAAAAAAGAACATAGAATGACCCGTTTTCAAAATATTCTCCTTTTGTGAAAATTCCTTCTGTTATAATACTATTTCGCCTGTATATAGCTAAGACATCTGTACATAGAGGCTCACTTAGAATTTTTGAAATATATATCTTAGAAGTGGGTTTATCCATGTTTAACGACAACAGAGGGGAGAAATTTTCAGAAAAGAACGCCGATAATTATTTCAAATAGTGGTAACTCTGAAAATAATTTGAATTTTCCAAAATTCATTGTTGAACCTCTGTACAGAGGTCTGAGCTATATACAGGCAAAATATTACTATAATAGAAGCATTTTTCACAAAAGGAGAACATTTTGAAAAAAGGTTATTCTAAGTTAATTTTTTGCCAAATATTGTTTTTAAATAACAGTTTTTGTCAAAATGTCCTTAAAACAATTGTATGCATGTATTCTAATCTAAGTAACACTAAATATCATGAAAATTATCCATTTATGCGGTTTTTTAAAATCACGGTTCCGAGCGTAGTCGGATACTTAAGTAATAGGTATCTTAATTTATAGGGTAAGTATTAGGTTACTCTTTTCAAATTATTCAGAATGTATTTTCCGTTCTTCCTTTGAGTAAATTAATAGTTTTTTTTTAAATAATCTTTTATTTTCTACTTTCCGATGCGCTGGAGCTTTCAAAGTTGGGCTCTCCTGGGTGTGGGCACTCCCACAGTTTGAGAAGCGCTGCCTTAAATGATTATTTATTCTTGTCGGTACCTGTAGAGAATTTGAACATGTTATCATGAATATACACATACCAGGCTCTCAAAAATCTAGTTTAATGCGCCAAGTAGTTTAATTTTTCTTAGCTAGGATGCAATCCTAATCGGAGCTTTATTGAGAATGATATTGAGTCTTTATTTTTCGCCTGAGTAACCGAGTAGTCATGATCGCGAATTCATAGGCTTTTTTCTTTTGAGTCTTGGGTTTGATTCCTAGATATATAAGAGATTCGTTGTATAGAGCAGATGACGCTTTGTAAAAAAATCACTACGGAAAAAAATCAGTTATGTATGTATAAAAATACATCTTTTTGTTTTAAATTTACATACATTAAAAAATTCACCCTTTTCAAAATATATTAAAAATCATGAAAAAAGGACATGAAGTTATTAAAGTACTGTCAGTTATTTTTTCTCTCAATAATTTTTAAAATTATGTCCGTAATAATGAAAACATAATATAATGATCGATTTTATTCACTAAATTTAAATTTTGAAAGTTTGAGAACGGCCTCTTTTGGAAAGGCTGTTCCTCATTTGGTTATATTCAAGTATCTCTTGTAATTTGCAGTATCAATATATATATTTATATCTTAAGCAAATACAATCTTTGAAGGATGTATAGAGTCCTTCATCTCTCCAATGTCATATAATATTTGTGCTGTGATTCATTCATATGTAAAATTTGAATAAGACAAAAAAGGAATAGTGGGATTTTTCCTAGTAGATCATTTTTCATCGTTTGAAAAAAATTAAGGAGCAAGAAAAGAACTTATCGCTTAATTTTGAATAAATAAAAAAGAGAAAAAATCATTTAGCATATTATTTTAAAATTAGAATTATTATAGAGCTGGAAGAATTAATTTCCTTCATCCCTGCAGCACAAATTTACATTTGCGGATGTCTATTCAATAAAATACTTGGAATCGCCTCAACCAAAATTGAAGGTAAATAGCATACTTTTGTTTTCTGAAATGGACAACAATAAGAATAAAGAGAATAAGACACAATTGTAAACATTTTGGGGGGAATCATAATTATTTCAACAATAAATTAACTTTAGAGGGCTATGATATTCTTACTCCTGCTTTGCCTTTATTGAAAATTAATTAAACTTTTCATTATTGAAGGTCGTTATTTCATCTGAAAAGAATAGTTTAAAGAAGAGAATTCATTAAAAAAACAATAGGGAAGTTCCTTTCCCACGTAACTGCTTTCTAAATACGGTGTTTTGTCAAAACTTATAAACGCCAGTAACTGGACCGAACTTGCGTGTTTTCAGACAATTGGTGGTTATGAAACTACCTTTTTCTCATTTTTCCCTCTTACTGCAAATCCCCCTGTACTTGGCTGGTGGACAATATTTTACACGGATGCGATTATTCGACGTCATATGGTAGTGTCAATCATTGATAAAAAGAGGGGGAAGCCGGAAGTCTCGTCCTGAACAGCAGTTTGTGCTCAAAACTAGCAGTTTCCTAATGGATAATGCTACAATAGAGTAAATGTACTTAAGGTATCCGACTACGTTCGGAACCATGGTTTTAAAAAAGCGCATAAATGGATAATTTTCGTGAAATTTAGTGTCACTTAGATTAGAATACATGTATAAAATTGTTTCAAGGACATTTTGACAAAAAAAATTATTTAAATACAATATTTCGGCAAAAGTTAACTTAGAATAACCTTTTTTCAAAATGTTCTTCTTTTGTAAAAAATGCTTCTTTTATAATAATATTTTGCCTGTAAATATCTCAGACCTCTGAACAGAGGCTCAACTATGATTTTTGAAAAATTCCCATTATTTTTAGAGATACAACCCATTGAAATATATGTATAATTATCGGCTCTTTTTCCTTAAAACTTATCCCTTCTGTTGTCATAAAACATGGTTAAATCGACTTCTAAGATATATATTTCAAAAATTTTAGTTGAGCCTCTGTAGAGAGGTCTGAGTTATATATACAGGCAAAATATTGTTATAATAGAAGCATGTATCAGAAAACGGAGTGTATTTTGTAAATTGGTAATTCTATGTTTATTTTTGGTCAAAATATTGTACTTCAATAATTTTTTATTGTAATACTATTCCTAAAACAATTTTATATACATTTTATAGTCTAAGTGACACTATATATGATAAATATTATCCACTTATAAGCTTTTGAAAAATCACGGTTCCGAACGTAGTCTGATACCTTAAAATATTGAAAATAAATCTAAATTACAATTATTATTATTACATAGAAAATCTGTACTCCATGTTTCAAAAAATGAGATAATATCTTCATACAACGAAAATCTGAGGGGACTGAAGTAATTTTCCTTGTTAAAAGAATTTCCTGTTAAAGGCTATTTCAAAAAACCCCATACATTAAACAAAATTAAGTTCATTAGAATACGTTTTATTTATATAGCTATTTATATATGAAAGTATTTAATAACAATCGATGAAACAAAAATATTCATAAGAAAATAAAATTTAATTCAATATGTTAAAGTTTTTTTTTAAAAAAAATAACTTGGCATTTATTTAGTTTTTGGAAAACAATCATATATTTTAACTGTTTTTTTTTGCATCATGCTATTAGCAAATTGTTCCATTTCGTTATTCATTTAACCATTGGAAAGTGCATCTGAATAACTGCGCATACTTTTCGTGACGTTCCTCATTTCGAATGATGTGAGAACATGAGATGCAGTTTCGTCATCAGTATCTGCATCAATGATATTTTTTCAGTTTGGAACAAGCTCAAAAATGTCTTTGTTTTTTATAATTGGGGCTGTACTGGCATTACCATCATCTATTGTAATTATTTCATCCAATGATATAATAGGACAATCCAATAGTACAGAAATTTTCTCAAGTACTCCTCTAAAATCTCACCTGCTCAGCTGGAGTTTCTCGTATTTTGTTCTTTCTCAGAAGGGAAATATTTTCGTGTTAAGTGATTTTTGTTTCGTGTTACAAGCAAAAATGTATGAAAATACATTGTAGTTTGTCAGGACTGTTGTATTATTTCGCGTTAAACGATTTTTCGTCTTAAGCGTGTTCGTGTTAAACGTACTTAACTGTATTAATACTTCCCTTTTTGAAGAATCCTTTCTCTTTTCTTTATAATTGTACATCAAGTTTATTAATCCACACTAATATTTTTGCAATTTTAATCTATTTTCTTACAGAATAAGCATAGTGAATGCGGTGTTGATACTATAACATGAACATAAAGAAGGCATATATTTATTTATTAAAAAAACAATCCAAAAATTTATCAAATCCTGGAATTTAGATTACTATTCTAGTAAAAGTAAATCTTTTAGGGTAAAATGAAAATATAATTGAAAACAATAAAACAAACTAGAAAAAAAAATGAAAAATGCGTAACACGCCCCATATTTTGTGTAGAATGTTGTTAATAATTTCCAATAAATATGACTTTTTAATTTCATTCTATCTTTTATTGTATTCTTAGACGTCTTCTAAAATCCATATCTTCTTAGATGTATGCAGTTTCTTCTAAGAGTTACTTTCTTGGAGTTACTGGTCTAATTATGGACAACTTCTAAAATATGTAAATTTAAGAATGCCCTTACATTTTCAACTGCTCAAAAAAGCCCATTACTTCATACTGAGAAAAAAAAAGACCAGTAACGAAAGATATTTGATATAACTTTTTTTTTAGTTGCTTGATTAGATGAAACAATTTCATAAATTTTGCAGTTTCTAAAATTCTTGTAATTACGCAAGGAATAAAGAAGCACAAACTGCTATTGAAGAATGTAGAATAATCGAAATTTACTTTATATTATAATTTCAGTTAATAAAAAAGAAATAAAATAGTGTGTCCAAATGAGATTTCTTATAAGAAATAAATAAGTTACTGATTAAAAGAAAACGTCGGGAACTATGGATATACTACAATCGTAATTATCTTTTTCTTAATCGTATCAATGCAAATTGAGAAAACCTTGCATAAATGAAAACAAAACATGAACTTAATTTATTTTGTTTTCCTTGTACAGTTAAAAATCCACATTAAAAAAGCATACACATAAAAATCGATGGAAATAATAATTAAAAAAAAATTTTAAAGTTTTTTTTTTTTTGTTGGTTGAAACAAGTTAGAGGAAAGAAACATTGGAGAAATGATTACAGATAAATTTTTGTGTTTGGAATTAAAACATTATTAGTTTGAGAACTACTTTTCGATTATGTATACATTTCAGTATTTTTTTTAATATACATATATGTATATACATAAATACGTATCAATATCACATCATCTTAGTACTTTATGAATTGTTCATACTTTCTGTCCTCTCAAGCAGTTCAAAACTAGTTTCTTTAGCAAGTAATTGAAGACAATTATGTAGTAATTAACAGTTTATTTAAAGCCAATACTTGGTAATTATTTTAATTCAAATACGAATTACCTTCTAATTATTAATTAATGTCATATGCTGCATATGTAACAAGGTGTCTTAAGGAAATCTCCATAACACTATTATGCTCAAAATTTTTGGCATCTCCTAGTGTTGAAATTTAAGAAAAAATCATTTACGATGCATTTATTTCAAGTTAATTTATAACTTTCCTTCAGAAGTTTAAATAAATTTGTATTCATTATCTTCCCATTATCTCAGGTGATGTTTTAATTTCGTGCGTTACAATTTGGGGGACGAAAATCATACTTTTGTAAATGATACTTCTGTATTAAAAAACACAAATATTTCAATACATGTAACATTTTCTGTAATAGTTAATACTTTGATCTCTCAGTGCATGCAAGATTAAACTAGAATTTATTAATTTTGGTATTTTGTAAGCCAATTACATTTTATGCGTTAAGGCAAATACGAGTTTTTGGGGGTTGGAAACTAATTGAGAAATTTTTATACGCAATGTATAATTATAAATGTGATATTTTTTACAATTTTGGATTCTGTTAAAATACATACACAATTTGCCTTTAGTTTGATACATGTTTCTAAAGCACTAAAATGAAATAAAAAATAGTTGCGAAACAAATTTGTGTGCAAGTTAATATTTATCATGTATATGCTTAAAAGAAACCAAGGATAACATATATATCAAAAGTAAGACTAATTTTTATGCATGTTGTATTGATATTAGTATCGTTATTTAGGAAAACGGATTATATTAAAATGTTTTGTACAAGGTTAAAAGATATATAATTATGCATTAGACTTCAACATTTAAAATAATTTCGAGATGAAAGGAGGGGAATTATCTCGACACCAACTTTTAGATTACTTTAAGAATTTATAATATCTCACATTGCTGAATTTTGTCACTATGAAAGAAGTGTTAGATTGTATTACCAATCCCACACGAATTTTGATGTTTGCATGTAAATCATTGTAAATTTGAAGATAAGTGTTAATGATACATACATTAATATAACTCAAACTAGATAGACTAAAAATAAATAAAAAGCATCAGCGCTTTTGTTTTTAATAGCTGTATTTATCTGGTAGAAAAGTTTATTTCATAGCCAAGTACATAGCGCCTTCGAACTTTTATCATTGATTAATAAATTCCAAGTTAAAAGCTTTCTCTATAACTTTCATCCGCTTACCTTATATACAGAGGATTTAAAAGGTAACATTTATTTCGTAGTTTAAATATATAAAGTATGTATTACTTTTAGTTAGAAATATTTTTTAATAAATAAGAAAATCTGGTGTATATTATACTGTTTTTTGTGTAACAATAATTTAGTTCCTTGTTGTTGTAAGACATTTGTTCTGCGCATTTTTCTAAGAGAAAGACATAGGTGAGCTTGATGACTTTAAATATGAAATTAAAAAAAAATTAATAAATTGCATTGAAAAAAAACTGGCATTTTAAATCGTTAGGTGAAGATTTGGAAAAAACTAATGCATTGGTCGTAAGCTAATTTTTATAAAGTACTACTCACTAAAAATTTTAACTAATGGCTTTTTACAATGATAAATACAGGGTAATTTATAAAGAAGTATGCCGTTTCTATGGATTATAAATCAAAGATAATGCAAGATATTGAATGTAACCCAGTGTTTCTCAAACTGTGGGGCGTGCTCCCTGAAAGGGGCGTGATAACTCTACAAGGAGGGCTCGGGCATATTGAAAAATCTAAAACAAAAGATTATTTATTAAAAAAAATTATTAATTTTCTGAAAGTAAACAAACAAAATACGTTCTGACATAGTAAAAATAAAATTAACATTTGTACTGATATAATACACTTATATGAGCAGTACTGCACAATGAATTTTATAATTAATTTAACAATACGATAAGTTAAGAACGATTTTAATAATAACCGGCCCTATTTTGTCATGTAAAAAAGTTACAAAAAAAATTCACACTTATCTTCATAATTTTTTACTGTTTTAATTAATCCCTAACTCCCATTACAAGTTATTGAATTTGTTCTCCAATGCCACCATTTTCCCGGTAGGGAGCGTATGTGATGTATTGGGGGAAGGGGGGGAAAAAAAACAATAAAAATCCCATGAAATATAAATTCTCCAAACACTGTCAAGGTCCTTTTTTTTATTCCCAAAAACCGATTTAATTTTATGGGTAGCAGTGTGCGAAAATATTGTACTTGGAAAGACATTTTATATACGTCGGGGTTTTTTGACGTTTATTACGCCGGTAGCCTTAAAAAAAAAGTCCTGGATATTGTAGCTTTAGTGTCAAATTTATTGAATTCAATACATTGTTATTTGTCTGAAGGGGGGCGCGATGAAAATTATGGATAATTGTTGGATCGTAAGTATTGAAAGTTTGAGAAGCACTGATGTAACCTGTAACATAATTGTATGGAACACTTTTAAATTTTGTTAGAGGCAGTCACACAGATGTATTCTATGACCCTTAGTTACATGACACACATCGATCCAGTAATATCTTTCCACTCAAATGTCTGTTGATGTATCAACTCCATCGATTGTGACTGTGATACCTCGTTTCAGCTTCATCCAAGACTTTTACTTTTGCAAAAGCAGACCATAGTCTTAAGTTTTTAGTACCATTAGTAGATCGATTTTATAGTAGGAGGTTCTTTCCTGAATTGTGATAAAAAAATGTTGCTGCACAACAGTTGTGAATTCCATTTCGCTAAATTCAAGAACAAATAAAGCCTCATCTACTATACATACCGCACATTTCGTCTGATTAGTCACATGGCACTCCCACTATTGCTTAAGTCACTTCTGTGTCTAAGGTTAGACACAAACTTTAAAAGTACATCTAATACACGGTTTGCTGATGTAATATCTGTCTTTAATTGCTACATTTTTACAGTATCTGGACAGTAAAAATACTTCTATATGAATTACCCTGTCTTTTTTACTTACAGACTGAATTCAGCAATATAACAATAATTGTAGATCCAAAAACTTGAACTAAATGTACTAAAGCAGCGTTTCTCAAACTGTAGGGCATGCCACTCTAGGGGGGCATGATAACCCTACGAGAGGGGCACGAACATACTGAAAATTCTAAAACAGAAAATTATTTAAAAAAGTTATAAGTTTACTGAAAGTAAACAAACAAAATGCATTTTGACATATTAAAAAAAACACGTATTTACACTGAGATACTACCCTTATATATGTATCAGTACTACACTATGTATTTTATGATTAATTTAACAATACTAAGTTAAGAACAACATTCATAATTACCAATGCCCCATTGGCTTGTCATATATAAAATTACATGCGAAAATTAACCCTCTCGCTTATCTTGATAATTTATAACAATTATCTCGAATATTAATCCTTTAACTGCCGATTAAAAGTACACGATTCTTTTCCCAATGCCAACGAAAAAGGAATAAATAAGCAAATCCTCTGAAATAAGTAAATCCATCGCAAATACTGTCGAAGACCTTTTGCTTTCCAAAGTCTTCGGAATAATTAATAATTTTGTGGATAGCAGTGCGCAGAAATGATCGTACATCGGAAAGACGTATAGACCTCCAGGCAATCAGCACTTTGGCTGAGCGAGACGTTTATATACGCCGATGCTACCTAAGAGGTTAAAGTTGTATTGTAGTTTTAGCATCACAATATAGTGTGTGTTATTGAATTACATGCAATATTATTGTATGGAGGGGGGCGCGATGGAGTTTATGACTGAATATTGGGCCACAAATATTCAAACTTTAAGAAGCACTGTAATAAAGTATTGAAATTAATATTAAATTCATAAGTTAACAATTTAAATTCTACAAAAGCTTTATAAAAATTCATTACTTAAATGTAAATATATTCATCAATATCTATCATTAATTAAGCTTATACATCAAGTTAATTGATTTTTCTAAATATCACTCAGTGTTTTAAAATAATAATTTATTCTTAAATTATTTTCTAATATTTTCACAGTTTTTAGGGCCAATAAAGTTTTCTATATAAGGATCTAGAAAAATTGAAAACTTATAAGAATTCTCTTTTTTCATTAATACATATTAAAGAACTAAGTTTCCTTTTTTAGATGTGACAATATTCTATATTTTTGAACACAGCAAATGTCATTGAAATAGATCTGATTATAAAAACAAACCTATTACATAAACTCAAATAAATATGCTGGGAAAAAAAACTAATTTACACGTTGAATATTCTTCAAGATATTTTATTTTCTCTGTAGTCTTGAAGGTTAAAGAAATTACTTTAAAATTTTTGTCTGGACTTCTTTCTTCTTTTCTTTTTTCAAGATAGATTGGGATTTTGTTTAAAATTTTTAAAAAAATACCAATTTACCAAAACTTTGATTCATTTTATTTGATGCAAGTTGATTGAAAATAGGAAGAAAAACAGAGAAGTATAAAAATCATGGAACACCAATCAATTTAGATTTTCTTTTTTATTAAATCTTTTGAGAGTAGGTAAGTAAACAATCACAGGGCATAACCGTAACAATACTAAGAATTTATAATTTTTCTTCACCTTAAAAGTAAATAAAACAAGGAAAATACTGTAAGTGAATAAAAACTGTGTAGTGTAAAAAACTTTCTTTTAGTTTATGATGTACTCAGGGGCTATAAAGTAACCTTTGTGTTGTTTTTTCATAAAAGACAGTACAGCTCACAAACAGTTACTGGTAGGGTATTTGACAATTTTCCCTTCTTTTGTAATAATTTATTGGTTATCCTCTGCGGGAATTAATTAGTAAATAAAAATATAATCTTAGTTGAAATATATTAGCATAGATATCGTAATTTAGAAATTTTCCAGCGTTACTTTGTATTTAATACATGATAATTAGCAGCAACTAGATCACTCTCATTTTGGAATAATATTTTAAGTAAATTTTCAAATATTTCATATTTCGGCTAATTCATGTAATATATGTAGAGATTTATTCTTCTTTAACTACTACGGAAACAAAACATTCAGTACCGGTCTTTTAGAGAAAGGTGCTTTAAATTTATCATGGGGTTTTTTTTTCCCTAAAATCAAAAAACCCCGAGCAGAAGTACTGCATCAAATTTTTTCTCAAAAGCTTGGTCTTTTTCTAAGCAAAACAATTCTTAAGAGTCAACAAATGCTTGGAAAAGATGTTATGTGTGTAACACAAATTAAGAAAGGGCTTAACCGATTTAAAATTCGCAGCACGTCGATAGAGAGTAACCAGTGCTATGGGAAACCATAAGCCACTCCAAAGGCAGCTGCTGTTGAACAGGTTGAAAATCTAAAAGTCTCTCTAAATCTAAGCTCGTCGTGTAATCAAACGAGAGGCTTCTGAGTATGTTAAGATCAGTACAGGTTCACTAAATGTAGTTTTTGTGTATAGTGTCGATATGAAGATTTTGTTTCCTTTCCCTCGGTGGAACAGAAAACTCCGTCTTGGTGCCAAAAGCCTACTTGACACTATCAACATTGAGCTCGGCTTCTTGCAATTTATGGCTATTCCGGAAAATAAAATGCCATTAAACGGATCCCATTTTCATAGATGAGATAAGGCAGAATACAACAGTGGAGCTGAACATCCTTGCAAAAAAGTCTCCCAGAAGTGTCTTCGGCAGTGGAACAATGCTGGGCTTAGTGTTTGGAGGCACAAGAGGTCAACTTTGAATTTGATTGGAATACTAATTCCGTCAACTAACTAAAATCATTTTTCCGGACGAAGGTTGGATACTTTTTGTACAAACTTTGCATGTTTTCCCTGTAAGAAAATTTCAAATTAATTAAATTATATTTTTTTTTAAAAAATTTTTAATATATATATATATTTTTATATATATATATGTGTGTATATATATATATTTTTTTGTGTTTTTGTATATATATATATTATTATATATTTTATTATATAAATATAATATTTATTATTATATTTAAGCTATTTTTTTAATATATATAAATTTAAAATTAAAACAAAGGCACGGGGGTATTGTTTTTGGGGGGCGCGGGCTTTTTGTGTTCCCTTAAAACGTTTTAAATTTTTAAATATATAAAGTTTTTTTTATATTTTTTTTTTTTAAAAAAATTTTTAAAAAATTATAATTTTTTTTTTTTTTTTTATTTTTTTAAAATTTTTTAATATATATATAAATCGTTTACAAGCAAAATAAGTTTTTCGTAAATAATCATAATTAAAAGATATTGCAAACAATTAAATTCTTATAAAAATCAAGATCTTCCTGAATTTAATAGGGTAGTGCTTCTAGAACTTTTAATATCTGCAACCCAATATTTAATCATAATTTCTATCCCTTTCCATACACAATAGAAAATGCATTGTATTTGATCATAATTTGCTTTGACGTTAAAGCTGCAATACGGCTTTAATTATAAATTGTGCAAATTATTAAGATAAGTATTAAATTTTATTTATAATTTTATATATGACAAGCGCATGGGGTCAAATGTAATTTTTGAATTTGTTCTTAACTTAGCATTGAAAAATTAATTATTTAACACATTGTGCTGTACAGGACATGTTTATAAGTGTATTTATTATATTTGCACAAATGTGTATTTTATTTCTTATTATGTCAGAATGTATTGATTTTGCTTACTTTCAGTAAGTTATTAAAATTTTAAATCTTTCATTTTCGATCTTTCGAGATATCCGTGATCCCCCACGTAAATTTATCAAGCCCTCCTACGGAGAGGGTGCCCCATAATTTAAGAAACGCTACAATAGGGCTTAAGTTTCTTTTTTAATTTGATATTTTTACTCATTTATCCTTTTTAAAAATGACAACAGCGCAAAACCGATTAAGCTAGGAGTTAGTAAACGTGTTAAAAATTTACAATTCTCATGTTAATTTTTATGACGATTTATTGCTGAGTAGGAAATCAGAACGTGTTTCATTTTTGACGCATAATTATCTCATCCATCTCAGCAATGATGAATTGAGAAAAATGTGAAATATTGAATACTTTCCACTAACGACATCTGTTTCATTTAAAATGTTGCATTTCAACCAGAATTAATTAATTTTTGCCTAGTGCAGTGGTGACGATCATTAACATCAGATAGGTCTTGTAAAGCGCGGCTTTCATCTCATAATCCTTAAAGTCTCGAATAAAGTAATCAAATGAATGAAATGTCTGGGACATTTTAAAGGGAACGAATATAAAAATGTGTGCTTTAATTAGTGGAAAGAATCTCTTTTTTAACGTATGCAACTCTATTGATTGTACTCTATATATTAAATTTGTCAAATTTATCTAGAATTAATTGTTGAAAAGCAATGAGAAATAGTATATTTAATTGCTTCTAAAGCGAATTTTAATTCATATAATTTATATATACTTACGTTTAAAATGTCAAAAAGGGGTGTGATACTACTATTAGGTTATATCAAATTAAATATTTAAATGATTGCATTGTACTTTTTTTTTATAATGGAGCATACTAAGAATTAAAAACGTTGCAATGTTCTAACAGACATTTAGACAGCGAATTATTTTCAGTAATATATAATTGCAGAAAGTGATTTATACATATCTTTTATAAAAGTATATTTAAGAAGTGTTAAGAAATAAGAGAAAAAAATTAATCATTATTTTGGTGAAGAATACTACACAGATGATTCATTATACATTCGATTCACATACTTAATGGTTTTTTAGCAAAATAAATGTGGTAAATCATATGTAATTATTCCCAAGTTATTTAATATTCTATAATTTAAGATTTCATCTTCAATGCAAGATATTTTATAACAGATTTCACAAAAATTTTTAATAAGTGTTTGTGCATAATTAAGTAATATTGTTTATAATTTTTATTCCTTAGCGGCAGATGATTACTTATTTTCACGAGATCACAGCTGAATTAATTTTTGTCTTAAGTTAGGTTAGTTTTGCCACTAAAAATACATTGCATAAAGGAACTAAGAATGTTACATCTAACGAGGACCAACGTCCATACATTGACGTGTTGTGGAAGTATGGAAAGTTTCGTGTTGGATGAAATGCCGTTCTTGTACACCTGATCAATGTTTAAGGGGACATGGTACAATTTACGCAAAAAACTTTAATTTAAGGATTTTCAAAAAAATTTTTGTTGCCTCCTATTTGTGTATACTATGTAAAACAGATTTTGTGCCCAAAATTTCATAAGAAGCTAGCTACTTAATTTTATAAGAAAAAAAACTTAAAATTTGTGAAGTTATTTTAAAGTGCTACTTCTCCTACAGAAAGTTACTTACATTCATAAAATTTGATTTACATGTGTGTCAAACTATGTATAACAAAATGCGGTATAGGTTTTGCGATAACATGATTGGTATTTGTACAATACTTCTTTTTATGAATGCTTATTGAAAATTCCTTAAAAAATGTAAAAATTCTGAATTCAAATATTTTTTTTAAAAAAAGAAGTATTGCTTTGATCCAAAAATGCATACCAACTTTTGTTACATGTATTATTAGCAATAGGTAAAAAAATCAAAACATTTAGCACAATAGAATAAAAAACCCATAACATTTTAAATGAAGACAAAATAGTTATTTTATCTTTCTGAGATGAGTAAGTTTAAAATTTTGATTTGCCATAGGGATGTGAATAAAAACGAACGTAACCGCTATCATAATTCGGCGTTTTATAAGTTTAGAGCTTTCAAATTTTGTGAGGTTATAGAAAAGTATATAAACAATAATTTAGGTTATAAAAATTATATTTGATTTTTTTATCGCTTTTTGTCATTTGAATCATACTGTGTCCTCTTAATATTCCAAAGCCCGTCCCTAAAAACCTCGTGTTGCATGAGAGAGCATCATTATCTATCAACTAAAATTTTGGTGAATTTTATTGAATTTTATTTGATTGTTTTGACTATGTTGTGTCTTTATAATATTATCTAAAAAAATGTTACTAATATTTTAGTACCTCTAAGCACAGAAAAAAAATATCTACATAACGATCATCAAGATCGTTATTTACACTGTTCTTTCTAATCAGCATATTATACAGATTCTGATTCTGACGCACACTTTTATACACATTAATTATTCTAATTTCATAAAGTTTTCCGTTGTTCCTACTTTTCTTTAAAAAAATGATAAATAATTTAAAGAAATTATTGCTTTTTTTTTCTTTATATTAAGAATATTGCTTCAATTTTACACAAAAAAAAAAAAACGAAGTTTTTATTCTATTTTTGCTTTTTTCGGTCTATTTTCAAGTCAGACATGGACTTTTCAATATTTTATTTGGTATGATTTATATTAATTTGTTTTTTGTCTAAGAAATGTCTGTAAAAAGAATTTTTTTTACAAATTGTCCTAATCAATATTCATTAAAAAAAACATCAGTTCATTAATCAAAATGTAACTAAATTAGTGAAAAAAAAATTTTTGATTATTTATTTGTCTATTTTTTGAAAAAAGAAACGTATGGATGAAATAATGATGTATTGCAGTGCTCTTCAACTGTATTCCCCTGAACACTAAGGCTCCATGCAACACACCCAGGGGCTCCACAAGTCACAATAAAAATAGAAACGAAAATTTTAAATGTGTATGGAAAATGAATTTATGTTCTCTATGAAGTTTGTATAACCCCAAGTAACGTCATCACTGTCATTAAAAAAGAAAGTGTTATTTATATATTAATTTTTTATTATGTAGTTGTTTTATTTTTTTTTATAATGTATAATAAACAAATATTAAAATGTTTTAATACTACCATATATAGTGGCAATATTCTACTGTTACGATCCCGGGTTCCAGAAAATAATTTTATACCTATAATGTTCAGCAAACTAAATAGTTTGTTAATGGAAAATGCACCTTTTTTCATTTAATATTAAAAAAACCCATCTAAAATGAAAAAAAGAAACAACTTTTTGATCTATCAACAAATTCGACGATTAAATCTAAATGTAAGCGAGAACAGTTCCCAAATCTTACATTGCAAATTCCTGCGAAGCGCACAGGATTTTTCCACATCTATAAACATTTTAGAGGTTCAAACTCTGGGCTGGGGAAGGTTGGCTCAACCTTTCATCCCATGATTAGGTCAATAAAGGAGTACCAAGCTTGCTTGCGAACTTAATACTGGGGTTTCGCGTCTGACTAACCACATGGCGGGATCATCTGCTCATGCACCTCAGGGCAAAAGGTAACGTGTACTGAATTGGGCACAGTAGGCTTTGGCCCTCATGGGCTGTTGCCCACTGAGTTAAGTTACATAAACATCTTAATGTCATTCAGAACAAGTATTTAAGGGGAAAATATTTCTCAATATTAGTGGCTTCAAAATAAGAAATTATAACCGAATAAAATGCTATTGCAGAGCATTTTCACCTCCTAGTCTTCGACAGTTTGAGTAAAAGAATACAAGCAAAAATTCCAATTACTAAACATAATGCATTGTTAGCTGACACTTGGATCACAAATTAAAATTGTTGATATACAAGTAAATTATATCAAAATTACATTAAAAAATTTTATGACACTATCTCTGCTAAAACATGTAATCTCCCCATATAAAAAGTACCTGTAACACATGCTTATCTACTTTAAGAATTATTTTAAGATAAATTATTTTCTTTTTTTTATGAGAGAGTGACGAGTAGAAGGAAGAGTTCCCCGAAAAACACCTTATAATTCTAGTGTTCTGTGCGTTGAAAAAGTTTGAAACCACTGATGTACTGCATTGAATATTCCCCTATATGAATTGGAAAAAATGTATATAATTTACGTACAATCTTCTTTATATGCAGTTTTTATTCGTATCTTCAAAAATCCCAAGATGTAATAAATTTAACCTTTATAAAAACAAGTAATATAAAAAATAAGTCAGGTCCTACTTTGAATGAATATAAAGTATTTTATTAACGATTGAAAATTTAAATAAGATATTTATATATAAATAAATATACATATATAGAGAGTGAACTAATAGTAGAAATTGAAAAAAGAGCATTATTTGCCTGCATTGTTGCAACAATGCACATCCGATTATGGCTAAAAAACAGGTTTTCGACACCAACTTTTGCCTTTGTTTTAACAGGTACATTGTTACAACAATAGAAACGACTCTAATTTGGCATCAGAAACCAGTAATTAGTTTTATTATATTTAATTAAATAATTAATATTTGAAAAAAAAACTATATTAACATCAAGTGTCATCAAGTTTAAAAAAAAATATTTTGAACTTGACTGGATGAATAGAAAGTATTTTATTAACGATTGAAAATTTGAACAACATAAATAAATAGTGCGACTGAGCTAATAGTAGGAATTCAATAACATAAATCATTTTAAGCATTCCCTATCTTGTAATACACAGGGAGATTATAATGAAAATTTCACTTTCTAAATGCTGTAAAAAACAGCCACTTTTCAAAATGACTTCAAATTTCAACTCGTATACGTGAAGAAGGGGGAAACAGTAGATCGTAAGAAAAAATTCAGTGGCAATTTCATTGCTGATTTTTGTGCGATTTTTGCCCAAAAGCAATTAAAAATTTATTTTCCCCACCGAATGCGGTATGACCAAGTTGTGTTATATGGGTTTTTCATTAACACATCTACAACTATCAAAGGACATTTGTCCATCAAAAAACCGAAAAGACCATGCACAATGAACAATACAGTATATTTAATGACAACACCTACTAAAGCCCCTCCCCCTCCAATTCAGTTTCCTATGCCACTTATAGCACTATCTATTGACACACTTCGAAAATGTTTTTATTGCCATATCTTTTGTTCTTCCTCAAGTATATACAGCTCAAATGTCAAGTCTTTCTGACCAATGGTACCTTTTTAAAGAGAGTATTTTGAATGTGTAGCTAATCATAAGCACCTTGCACTTACACTTGTATTTTTTTTCCTTCTGCGACACATATTTCTCCTTCAAGTATATATTTCAAATTTAAATTCGTTCTGAACAAAAACTCTTTTTTGTAAGAATGTTTTGTGAATGTGGTACTAATTATAATCACCTTGCACACAAGAATTTTAAATTCATCTCGCTTAAGATGCCTATATGTTTAAAAATATTGCAATAAGAACAATAACAAAATAAAATACATTTCAGAACTTTTTTATTCTTTATTTTCTTCACGCAAATAAGAAAAATGCTTCAGAAATTCCCTTTAACTATTAGAGAGTCACAGGAAATTAAAAAGAGATGATGATTTGAATAATTATTTTTGTTCACAGGTAATGACATAAATATGTAACTAAGCAATGATAAAAGTTTAAATTTAATCAAGAAACATGTCGCTGATTATCCTAAGATATTCCAGAAACGTAATCGCATAAATATTTTCCACAACACTTTTATTAATTTCCCCGAAGGGTTTCTTATTACGAGCGTGGCAACAAGGTCGACAATCTCCCGAAGTATTCCATGCGACGCTTAATGAGATAAAAATTGCCTTCCGATGTTTCAGGTATGCGTATGTGTGAGTGTTCACTTGAGAATTGTAACACCCACTTCAACTTGTTGAACTTTCCATTAACAAGATTGAAACACAAACAGAATATTTAAAATTCGTCACTTTCAAAAGGAATGATAATGAAATAATTCAAGAAATATAAGCATTTGAATCACGATTAGTGATTGAAATGAGTGAAGATATATAATTTCATTAATGCTATGCAAATTGAGCTGGTTCAATGGGAGAGAAACAGAATAATAAATATTATACATATTTAAATAAGAATGATGGTTTTCTTATTTTAGATATATGGATACGCGACTGATGTAAAAATATTTCCTATCTACTACAACTGATTGCTTAGGCATCTGGCTACTTATGGATCGTGATTTTGCAAAACAGTATTTATAAAAAGTTTTTTGCGTGTGTGTGTGCTTGTCGCTTGACTTAGAATATACTTAAAAAATTGCCTTAAGGATACTATTACAATATAACATTATATAATTTATTTATTTTTTGCAAATAAACGATATAAATTAAGATATTTTGAAAACATGCGCCTCCTATGGAATATATTTACTATGCTATGGATCCTATACTTACCTGCACTTACTCTTACTATGGAATAATATTTTGCCTATGTGCCAGTGCTTCTCAAACTTTTACTATTTGCGACCCAATATTCAAACATAATTTTTATCGCTCCCCCCCTTCCTTACAATAAAATAACAATATTCTTTGACGCTAAAGCTACAATACGTCTTTAACTTCTTCAGTGCCACCGACGTACATAAACGTTTCGCTCAACCAAAGCGTTAATTATCCCAGACGTATATATACGTCTTTCCGATCTTATCTGTACACGATCTCTATCGATCTTATCTGTACACAGCTACCCATAAAAGTATGCCGAATGCTTTGGAATGCATTAAAAGGATCTTAACAGTTTTTGCGAAGGATTTACTTATTTCAGAGGATATATGGTTAGTTATTCTTCCTCCCAAAACATCACATACGCGTGCCTACGTGGAAAAGGGTGGCAATGAGGAACAAATCACGCAACTTTTTATCTGCAGTTAAGGGATTCATTATAAACCGTACAAAAAAAAACTATCAAAATGAGTGAAATTTTTGTTCATAATTTTATACATGAAAACCCCATGGATCATTAGTAATTATTAAACTTGTTCTAATAAAATTGTCAAATTATGGAATACATTGCGTGCAGTACTGGTGCATTTATAACTTTATTATATCAGTGTGAATGTGTATGTTTATAATGCCACAATGTATTCCGTTTGTTTACTTTCAGTAAATTAATAATTTTTCAAATAATCGTTTGCTTACGACTTTTCAATAGGCTCACGCCCCCCTCATAGAGTTATCACGCCCCTCTAGGGGGTCGCGCTCCACAGTTTGAGAAACGCTGTTATATGCCATACTTACTGGAATCTAAGCCACCATCGATTCTTAGCCAAACCCCAAATTCTCAAAAAAGATTTTGTTGGAAACGAAAAAGAGTGTAAAATGATTTATCAATATCCAATTTTATGAAATTAAAATAAATTTAAAATGAGAGCTAGTAAGAAATAAATAATTATTTTTACCAGTATCATAAACTTTTAAAAATAGATGCATGAACCTGAAATTGTTCTATTTTCCCCATTAAATGATTTTTTTTTCGATTCTAAGCCACACCCGATTTTCAGTGCCATTAATGTTGGAAAAAAGTGCGGTTTTGATTCCTGTAAATATGGCAAGAATCTAAGAATCCTGTAGTGATCCTAGACTAGATTTTTTGAATGTATAATTTAGAAGGGTAATTATGCATGTTTTATTGTATCAGAGTGGATATATTTTTTTTCATGAAAGAACACCGAATTTTATTTCAATTCATAATAACTCAGCAATTAATGTAAATTTTTTAAAAACACTCATAGCTCAAACTCTGCAAAGGAGCCTTATTTATATATTATCAGAATATGTTTTTTTCAGAAGCCTTTTCTGTAAAAAGAGAATGCTTTGAAAATATTTCCTTTTTTCTTCTTTCTTTGCCACAAACATTGCATTTAAACTATTTTTTTATTACAATAACATTTTTAAATCAGTTTTATACTTATATACTAATTCAAGAGACACTAAATATCACAGGACAAAAAATATTCATGTGTACACTTTTTGAGAAATCACAGTTCAGAATGTGGTCGCTGGCCTTACAAATGGGTTTTCTTAAATAATTTCTGTAAGAAATATGATTAAAATTTGACTAAATGATTAGTATTTTTAGTTCTTAAAATTTGGAAAGTTACTAGCATTTATTGAAATATTCTTATTTGTTTTTCTTCTAATTTGTTCAAATTTGAATATTTCGAATTGTAATATTGGAAGAAATTCTCACCATCAATGAGCCCCCTGATGTAATTTTTTATCAATTATTTTTATTTTTATTCGATAAAGAATTTGTTAAGATTCGAAGAAAAATATATTTTGGTTGTCAGAAACTATTTTAATATAATTTTATCTTATATAAATCATGTAAATGCAGGATAACTATAAGTTTAAATTATGTGTTCAAATATTGCTGGAATTCATAAGAAATTCCGATGCTCTATTGTAACTAGTATGAAATATTCCTGTCAAACCAAGATATAAATGATTAATGATACATGATTTTAATATGATACTGTTTAGGAAGAACGTCTCTAGTCATTTATCAAACAATATAAAAATTTGAATTTAAAAAAAAATATTTGAAATATTTTTTAGTTTTTAAGAAAATTTGAAATTTTGCAATTATTTTACTCTACGAAAGGGTCAAACCCAAGATTTTTACATGTTTAACGCATGATCGAAAAATGAAAATTACGATATAGAATATTCAAAAAGTGTGTAAATTGGTTACACTTTTGACAAAAAAAAAAATGCTTTAAATGGCATTTTCTACTGAAGAAAAAGTCATGAAATTTTATAAGCTCGTAAAAATGATGAAAATCAAGGAATTTTTATGAATCCCTGTTAACTTGATTAAATAACTTTTACGGCATATATTATAGCTTTATTGGTAGGGGGAAGCTACTATGCGATAAATCTAAGGTCTTCAATAATTCCTTCCTCTTGTATTTCTTAGATATTTCTAAGAGGTCATGGAAAAGCATTTGTATTTATAGTGAATGTTACTTAAATCTTATTCAAAACACGTTTTTTTAAAAAATGTTTTAAAAGCCATCGGTAATTGAAAATTATGTGTAGACTGAAGTTGACAAATGCATTTGCTTGTAGGTTATTGTTAGGTTTGGTGTATGAAATTTTGGAATATTTAAGTGCATATGCAAAAATAAAACTTTTTTTTTTTTCGCTTTTTCTTTAATAAAAACATCTTTATCTGCTTATACATTTGCTCTAGTGAGGATTTGATGCATATGTTCCAGTCTTATTTAAATTCTGATTAAAAACAATAAATTCTTATACGGAATTTTTCAAACTGTCTTCATTTTAATACTTTGTATCCTGTATGAAAAGTTCTAAGAGTTTAAAAGAAAAAAATTGGTTGGGAAATATACAGTAAAGAATCTGGTTGCGGCCAAAAGCTTCCTATTTCAATTTACTGAATTACGGAATTGTTGTGTGTGTAATATGCGATCGAGTATTGCCATGGCGAAACATCGGGCCATGCCAATTGACAAGTAATGAGCGTATAACTTTCCATTCTTCGTATATTTCATCAGTGTACTGGCAGTATAACAGATTCTGTTTAATTCTTTCCTACCAATGTTTTCAGAGCATTTGTTCAGAGTTTTGTGTCTTCCACGGGGTTTATCTTGTATTAAAACCCCAAAACGAAATTTTCGAACCAGTGCTGCACTTTACGATCGTTAGCCATGCTCTCCCTAAACGCCTGGTTTATACCACGTGAAGATTTTGCAATTTTTTTTTTTATTATCAAATTATACCAGTGTTTCTAAAACTTTCAATAATTGTGACCCAATATTCAATCACAATTTTCTTCTTGCTCCCCCCTTCCCACTCCACACAACAACGTATTGAATTAGAAATATTATATTTGAACTCTAAAGCTACTATATGAATTTATAAAAAACACTGTGCAGTACATTTACAAGTGTATTACATCAGAGTAAATGTGTATCTTATTATTTATTATGTCAAAGTATACGATACATTGTTTGTTTACTTTCAGTAAATTAATAATTTTGTTGCATTATCTTCTGTTTTCGCCTCTTCAATATGATCGCGTCCCCTTGGAGGTGCTCCTTACAGTTTGAGAAACGCTGAATTATACCCATATAATAAAAGTTATACGCGAATATTGGTTCAATTCATATCCTTACGAAATTCGAAACTAATAAGAAACTGGAATACTTTTGAGGAAATTCTATGTTAAAATGCGAGTTTGAAAATGGACAGTAACACTATAAACGAGTTCGTACCAATAATAAAAGTATAATGAAAAAAGAGGACAATATGACATATGAAAAGAAAATGTAACATTTCATATGCACCACATCCTAAAAAATTAAGTCTTCAGGGATGTGCAATATTTTGAAGTATTTCAAACCAGACATGTATTCCGCCATCGACCGCTTGCTATAACCTTCGTGCAGTCAAAGGAGACAAACAGAAGTAATAAAATCTTCTTAAGCTGTCTGTCCATAGAGAAAACACAATCATTGAACGCATTGAAAAAACAAACGAATAAGATGCAGAGAACAGGAAAGTCTTTCTTATGTCCCAAAGATATATTGGAATTCGATGTGTTAAGTGAAGTCAGAACCAGCAAACTGCTTTTTTTCCGATCAGATTGTGGTTGATGGGTTAGAGTCAATGGATGGATACTTCCCAGAAGATTAACAAAACTTTTCTTGGAACAAAATAAACTTCGAAAAATAAATAAGTTTTTTAAAGGAAGGTACCGATGCAACATTTTTTTTAAAAACTTGCACTTCTTAATTCCATTTAAGTTTTGTGGAATGTTTTCTGAGGGCGATTGTCATGGATTTTAAAGGGAAATAAAAACAGTTCTAGTTCGTTTTTAACGATTTTCAATGGATTTACAAAATTAAATTTATGTGCACATTTAGTCACAGAGGATAAGAATCGTCGCATTTGTTCATTTTCTTCAATTAAAATGTAGGCGTAATACATATTCCAATTGTAAATTTGGTTATTTCTGAATTGTCAATATATGTGTAATTTTTCTTAAATAAGTCTTTTCAAATTAAATTTATTAATGTTTGCTCTATTTTTCTAGAGGAAAACACTTTAAAACAAACTTTTTGGCATTAATTATATTTTCTTTTTCTAATACAAGAATATACTCAAACAAAGTTTAACTAAATAAGAGATAGAAAAATTCGATCTTAATTCATTTATACAGTATCATCAATGATATTTGTAAGTAAAACTGATTGTGCTCCACATATCGTAAATTTCCAACCGTGTTCAAATGACAAGTTACTCTTAAAGAAAAAAATATTTAGCATGCATAAGTCATATAAACAAGTTTTAGATCCTTTTACTCAAAAATTTGCATATTATATTTAGCTGGATAAAAAAAATCATAATTACTTAATTTAACCAATGGTCACTCGCGCCTGTTTTTGCTACCGTCGTTACTCGCCGGGTGTAGAGATCACCCAAACTTTTAACGCATGTATTTAAATACCAAAAATTAAGTCAATTATGATATACATTTATGAAGTACAAGATGTTATTTGTATTATACAAATAGAATTTATTAAATTTATTGCACACAAATGAGACTAACATTAATTTAAACTAAACCTACACAATTTTCTTTTTAAAGTACACAATTTTATATTTTTACATAAACCATAATAATTTACCTTATAATTAATTATAAGGATAGTAAAAAGTAGAAAAACAATATTTTAATTATTTTAGGAACGTTCAGATGACTGTATTCATATGTTTTAAACACATATTTTTCTTACATTGAAGATAAAAACAATTAATTTTTACATCTTTTACCCGTACACAAACAGTGCAACGTCCTTTTAGGTCCTTATTAATATAGTCTGTGTCAGTAAAGCTTCTTTTGAGTATTTATTTTGAGTGCATTAATTCCTACAGTATTAAGTAGATGATAAATTATTCCCAATGGCCAGCGTTTAAATATTCGCTATACATCATATATACTGCACATTTCATCAGTGATATTAACACCGCCTGTATTATAAAAATTTACAATTTCAAGTTTCATCTCTCCAAGTTTGGTTCTGAAATTACACAGTAATCGAATTCACTTCGTTCATCTTGACAATCTGTTCATACAGTATCTTATAGACGACGAAGTCGCTTTTTCTCCCATTTCCATGGGTTTTTTGTCATAATTTCTGGCGAAAGTTTTAAAAATTTAAAATTTTGAACGTCGTTGCATTCCAATCGCCCTAGCGAGATTGATTGCATCAGGCCTGATGGTTTAATGACCTAAAATGTACAGCTGCAGAACAAATCGTAGTACTGCGCATTCTTTTTAGAATCCTAGGAGGCTTTTCTTGTTGCTGGGGTGTACAGAACCCACCACGCGAGTGATCGCGGGTGAAAGAACAAATGGAAACCTCATGACTTATTTTATCATGAATCAAAATTTTAAAACACCATGCTCAAAAAGTGTTAATTGTACATATATATATATACATATACATATATATGTATATGTACACACACAACACACACACATATATATATATATATATATATATATATATATATATATATATATATATATATATATATATATATATATATATATATATATATATATATATATATATATATATAAGGGGGAAGGTTGGCTGGCCACAAAACATATTCAACCCCACTTTGATATAAATTGTTTTATGTATAAGCTGTCCTAAGTCAGTAAGGTTTATAATACTGTAGCATCCAATTTTTATATTTTCACCCTATTATTTTTTAATTACTCATGTATCCTTCAACGTGTGGTTGTCTTGAGATTTAATTTTTTTCAGCTTTGCATGTTCAGTGTTCATTACTAATTGAGGTTAATTGTCGTTTTTAGTGAAATTTTGATGAAAACTGGCAGTTACGATCTCTTACACAAAATTGTAATAAAAGTATTCAAATATTTTTTTACAGTACATAAATAACATATTTATACGTTTAAGGAATTAAAAGATTTGTAGTAATATTAAAAGTTTTTTAAATATGCCCTACTGTATGCAAAAATTTGATTTGTTAAAAAATTAATGATATATATATATTTTTTTTATAAAAAAGCTATATAAAGTACATAGATATATACACCAAGATTAGATTTTAATTCATAACACATATAGAACAAAATAAACATGTTCTGAAAATTTCAATTCAATATCTTAAAAATATTTTGTGCAGGGATCTGCTTTTGGTTTTGTAAACTCCATTTCCGGTTTACTAAATATGCGATAATTTTTTTTCTAAATATCGTAAAACCAAAAAAATAGAGTGTTTTTGTAATCTTAAATAAATGGACTATAAAATAAAAATATAAAAATATTTTTGAACCCTTTAACCAAAACGGAAAATTTTGGGTAGTCACATATCTTAACCCGTTCTGGACCATAATCACATATATGTGATCATGCGTTTCTCCCTCCACGGTATCATATATGATTGAGCTTTTACTGCTCATAGGCACATGATCACACAGGTGTTATCAGACTTAGGAACGTTTTTATATTAATTTTTTCAAGCACTAGATGGCGGGTAAAAAACGTTTTTTTTTTTTCGAATAATGTTTCATAAGACTTTAAACTTCAAAATGTGCTTTCGGCTGCGTGTTTTTTTAATTAGATGTGAGATACTTATAAATATAACGAACTGCACATGTTTAGTTTTTGAGAGAATTAAACATTTTGAGGCTCATGATCTATTGCTCTATGAATTTTTCTTTATATTTTGAATAGGTATGGTTTTATAATATTTTTTTTATAATCGTATTTAAATGTATGAGATTTTTGTCAATTTTTTAAAAAGTGTATATAATTATTTTTTTTTATTAAAATGAAAACATTTTCCTTAAAATTCGTAATTGTGTTTTTTTAAATTTAGTGAAAAGTTTTTGTACTCCATGTTCAAATATTATCAATGATTGTAAATTGTAAGTTTTAGCGTATTTAATTGCATTTAAAACTTTATATGAATTTTTACAGGAAATTAGGCTTAGCAGAGAAATTCGACCGGTCGCGTGCGTACGTATCCTCTCCGGCCATACGGGCGTGGGGAAGTGCTTCTTCCTTTTCCCGCTGGTCTGAAGGGGTTTTAAGCGATTTTTGTTTCACGTTGAGAGGAAAAAATGCATGGAAATATATAGTAGTTCGCCGGGATCGTTGTATTATTTCGATTTAACCAATATTTTGTTTTAAAGTGCTTACGCTATACGTATTTCGCTGTAATGCATGTGTTATGAAGTCAAAAAGCTGTTCTACTCAACAAAATATAAGATAAATACGTGTTTTGATCAAAATTGATCATTTCAACGTGTTCAACTACCTTAAAATTAAAATAATATTTCCTGTTGTTGGAATGTTACATGCAAAACAAAATAACAGGAATTTATTTTTAGATAAAATACTCAAAGGGGATTTTTTTTTAAATGTTCATGTTTATATTTATCAAATAGTTTATCATTATTTTTTTGGTTCAAATTTATTAGAAGAAAGATTAAGCTTCAAACTATGAAGACCCAATATACAATGTTTAAAATCAATACTTCTCTGTTTCCTTCCAGGTTTTTACTTCATTTTTTTCTGCACTTCATTTATCTAAAGTATATCAGATACTTTTTTTGTACTATCGGAAAATGCCGATAACCGATACACGAGTTCCTTAAAAATACAATGCACCCTCATCAGTCAAACTCTTTCGACTTTTTTTCTTATTTCAAAAAAGAAATTGCATGACATGAGACCAAAGAGCAATAAAAAATAATTGTAAATTCTTTTTTTAAAAAATATATTTTCAAAGGAAACATGTAACTTTAATGAAAAATAAAATTTTTGCTGATTGAAACTCTAAATAGTAAAAGAAACAAAATTTCACTTACATCCATTAATTTAAAAAGAGCATTAGCTACAAAAAAAGAAAACACTTGAGAAATGAATAGTAAAACTTTGGAATAAATTTTAGGAAATAGCAAAAATCAGAATGTGAATTACCCTTTAGAAAAATCAAAAGTAATCGATAAAAAAAATTTTTATTCCAAAAGTATCAATTAAAAAATGTATTTTTCTAAAAAAAAAAAAAAATAAAATTAAAAATATAA
>BMAV01023220.1:0-18180 GCA_019973955.1 Trichonephila inaurata madagascariensis | reverse complement strand
ATTATTAAATATTAATAAAATTTTAATTTCTTTTTAGATAAAGGATAAGGATATATATTGAAATGTAACAGAAAAACTATAACAACCACAACAGGAAACATTAATAAAAATGTTAATTTACATGTATAGATTGATTGTTTAGTGAAAGATACCGAGCACACACATACACATAAACACAACAAAAGCTATTATCATTTTTGCATGCAATATTAAACAAGTATTATTAATACAATAATTGATAAAACAATACATAATAAAATATAATACAATACATAATTAATTAATACAATACATAATTAATTAATACAATAATGAAATATGTAATATAAATTTTGAAAATAAAAAAAACATAACTTTATAAAATAATTTCAGTTTTAACAAAAATAGCTCTCTTAATGATTTCAGGTATTTGGAATACTAAATAATAAATTTAGATGTCATGTGCGATTAATAGTAATCGAAATTTGTTCCACGGATGCCATTTATTCTTTCAATCACTCGAATGATCAAGATGAATGATAATATCTCAAAAATATGCAAAAATTAAAGAAATTTTAAATTTACCACCTCTAGTGTCGATTACTCATTACAATTCTTTTCTCAAACTGAAAAAACATATTTAGAATAAATATAAAAGATACCAAACGATTATACATCAGAAAATAGAGTAATCAGATAAATTAGAGTTACATGAATTATTTATCGAATTATAGCAGACGATAATAATAATATGGAAAAGAATTTTCTACTTAAATAATATTTCTAACTACATAATATTTAAAATAATCAATTAACAAGTAATACAGAAAAAAAATTAAGTCAATTCCTACTCAGATCAACAAAGAAAATTTTTGTTTTAGCTACTTTTTGTTGAATAATTACAATTAATATAAATATGTATAAACATAGGACAATCACAATATTAATGGAAATTAATTTTTTTAATATCGTTAAAGATCGTATTGTCATCCAAAAAAACGCCTATATAAAATTTCAGTTTAACGAAAATTTTTAAAAAATGAGGGAAAAAAAAAACCTTTTTTAAGTTTTTACACAAGTCGCCGAGTCGCTAAGTCGCCAAAAAAATGCCAACTGGTTGTATTTTTAAAATTTTTAAAAAATTGTTTTTTAAACTTAATTTTAATTAATTTTTATTATATTATTGTATTGTCATCCAAAAAAAAACCTGTATATAAAATTTCGCTCAATTGAGCGTTTAAAATGAATTTAAAGATTGAAAATTAAACCCAAAATAAAAAATAAAAAAATATAGAGTTTGAGCTATAATAGTAAGAACTGAAAAATGAGTTCAAAATAAAGAAAATAAATTAAAATAATCAATTAAAAATTAGTTCAAAATAAAGAACAGAAATTTAAATAGCACTCATTTTTTTTTTTTCTTTTAAATTACCGAAACTATTAACCTTTTCAATATTTAAAAACTTGTAGCAATATGTATAAAGTTTTCTCTGCACGATAGCCTGCTTTCCTACAAAGAATAACTATTTCAAAATTCAGAATTCCACTTCTGCAGACTCGAATTACGATACAGAATGCTTAATTAAACATTATACACATTCTAGCGACTAATTACCAAGAGAAGTTTGCAAGTAATTTGATCAGATTCAAACTAATTACCGCCGAACGAATCATTTGCCTCCTGTTATCATCTTCATTGCTATGAACAATTTGAATTTCTAAACGCAAAATGTCGAAACGTTGCTACCAGACGGTTCTAGAGCTTGCATTAAAATTAATAAGGTTCTAAAATTGTAAAATTAATCCTTGGACATTTCTCCCAAACTGCTTAGAAATTCTGCAGTGATTATTCAGTGTTTCCATAATATGCACACCTTATCAAAATGTTACGGAACTCTGATAATTAAAGCTAGTTTGTTCGAACATTCTGAATTCTCCACGGGTGTTATGATTTGTATAATTTAAACATACTTCATATGCTTAATTTTCCTCGTTTAGAGAGCTTGCTTAGTTAATGTATTCTCTCTTGAATACCTTTAAGAGTTATTTTTTTTCTTCAAAGAACGTAACATCTAGGTATTTCGTTTACATGATGCGAATGCTTCATTTATGCATATATTCAGCTTTTTTCCTTCTACCCGCAAAATATTTACACTTAATTTATAATTATTTTTACATCAGTTTTTAAAAGTGTTTTAAAAGCAATATATTTACATTATAAATTGAAATAAAATTGAATACAATACTGTGTAATGGTGTGCAATAGCAGAGATTCTCGGGAGAGAGATTTCCCTCTCGGTGAAATGGGGTTATTTTCTTTAAAGTTTTTATTGCCACCTAGTTACAGTGGAAACTTGATATGCGGATGAGTTTTAGTAAAAGAAGTGAGATATATTTGAGGGTAATTAGTTGATATTCATACTACAAGAAGGAGATATTACCGTAAAATCCGGAGTATAGCGCGCACCGGTGTATAACGCGCACCTATACTTTCAAGCTGCATTTTTTGATTTTTAGATATATCCACCTTATAACGCGCACCTACTTTTTACATAGAATCCTCAAATATACGTATGCAATGCTGTTATATTTTGAAGCCATTTGTTCGAGGTATTATCTCAAAAGCCTTAGGAAAAATAGTATATTTCTAGAATAAGATTTCCCTTTAAGTTCATAAGGAATGCCAATTCTTTCAAATAAACATATTTCGATGTATGTTGAAGTCAAAACTTTTTTATGTTCATCTCCTTTTCTTATTTTTCGAGCATTCATTTTCATACCTGGCGTATAACGCGCACCCTTGAATTTCGACCTTATTTTTTGCGTTAAAAGTGCGCGTTATACCCGAATTTTACGGTAATTATTCTACCAACCATTATAATCCTTTTTTTCGAAAAGCCTTGATGTTTTTCTACTATTAGAGAAATTCATCCGATGATGTTTGTAATTACTCCAAATGTATATACTGAACAGGTTATAAGCAGACTTTGAATTTTGTATAACTTGTCTACTCAAACAAAAAGGCGGTGGACTGTATTTTAAATGATGGCTTATTAAGCGACGGTTGGTGTTTCGTGCTCCCTGGCCAGAGTCTACAGGAATACTGAATACAAATTGTAAATAAAAGATGACTGCTAGCGCCATCTGCACACGCAGGGGGTAAAAGATGAGACTGTCCAGCTAGCTTTCATTTAAATTCGGGAATTAATGTTACATTAACATCGCACTATAAAGCAACACAAGGGCTGCTGGTGACGGACCTCGCAATTAGAGATGGCAATCTGAGATCGATTAATCGAAAAATTGATTTCTCGGGGTAAAAAAAAATCGATTTTTTTAAATCGATATGTAGCACTGAATCGATTCAGTGAATCGATATTTCATCCTAGAAAATCGACATTCGATTTTCTCTGTTTGGGTAAAAACCATACAAAACGAAGAATTTAAACACTATTTACCGCAGGCAGTTGTGCACCTGAAGTATGATCTATGCTTTACTGGCAAGAACAAAAAAATTCTATTTATCATCACGTTCACTCAATGTATATGAGTATCGTGGGACCATCGGCTCCTCGTGAGCGCCTATTTTTGATTGCCGGCAACATCGCAAGTGATGAGCGGAACCACTTGGATCCCAATAGACTTGACAGACTGTTGTTTTTAAAAAGTTTAGATATTAAGCAAAGGGAACTATATATATATATATATATATAAGCTATATAATCTGTTTTCTAAACTTTTTAATGTAACAAATACATTTAAAAAATAAATGTCTTTTTTTATACCTGATAATTTGATATGGTGATAAAGATAATTGTAATTGTCGAATTCTCTGAACCCAAAAATCCCACTTATTTTACTGATAAGAGAACGTTTATTATGGTATTTTTCTTGTTTTTCATAAAATGAATTTATATTTACACTATAGATGCAGACTTGAAAAAAAAAATCGATTTTTTAGAAATCGATCTTTTAGACGTGGATTTTTTTTTGTGAATCGATTCCTCGGGTTACGATTCAAATCGATTTAAAAATCGATCTTTTTTCAACAAAGAATTGCCATCCCTACTCACAGTTTTGAGCTCCGATCAAGTGACGAAGACGACACATGTGAAGATATTACCTCTCTTAACTTCCACACCACGCAAACGAGAGGACAGATCTTGACAGATTTAATGTGTATCTGCCACCTCTACGGGGAGGGGGGGGGGTCTTCAGTGACACCAGGACTCGAACCCGCGACACTCCGACCACTGCTAGGCTACTCATTCAATTGTTTATTCAACAGGAGAGTACTACGGAGTTCGTTGTCAATCGCTCTCGTGTTGCTTTATAGTGCCACGTTTATAAATACTCACTCACTCTAAAGGGGAGGCTCAACAGTTTATTGGAAACCCAACGTCGGAGATCCAGTAAATTTTTTGATGCTTACAGATAAATGTATTTTGATAATTTAGTATTGTACATTTAAACGGGTCTTCTCATAGCTTGAGATAGGGGAATAGCATAATAAACTGATAGTTGATTATTTTTGTCTGAGTATTTGAGTATTTTGTATCATGTCGACAACACCTATTGTGACGTTGGGTTCGAGTCGTAATCTTGCAAGTACGGTGGCCTCGGAAATAGATAGTCAGACTTTGGGAAGACAGTTTAACACAATACATGATATGCATTCAATTAACGCAAAAAAAGGTTCATCTATAATTATATTTTAAACTATCTAAGCCTTGAAAAATTTAGGTAAGCAAATCAATTGATGTATTTAATCTATACAATAACTGTACAGTGAACCTAAACATTTATATGGTTTTCATTTTCATAGAATCCTTTCAAGGCTGTTTTTTCAGAACCACGTTAAAAGGTTAGGGCCCTTAATAGGAACACTCTTTCCATAAAGAAAAATATTTCAAGATTAATATCTTATTCCACCTTCACTATTCTATTGAGAAAAGCGTATTTTATTATATTATACTACTGATTTATTATCTAAACTAATCCATTTTATTCTGGTTTAAAATGAGCTCTATATTTTATTTCCTGTACTGTAATACTCAATGCATTTTGAACTTTAAATGTTCAAGGATAAAAGAAAATTTCTAAATTTTAAATGTACCATATAACAGAAGGATATACAAGTACGTTTAACAACATCATGGATTTGCATGAAAATTGAGATATTTCTTCTGTCCGAAAATGTGTTCCAAGTTTGGTTTGAAGTTTGTAATGCGACAGCGCTTTAACGCTGAGTGAGTGAGTGAATATTAACGTCGCACTGTTCAGCTACACGAGGGCTTTTGGCGACGGACCTCCTGAGCTGGCACCCCCTTTTCCTAACTGTCACAGCAACGGGAGGACATTTGAGATCTCGACAGATTTAACGTGCATCGCTTCCCTACATGGCGTGTCTTTAGTGGTACTAGGCTCGAAATCACATGACATGCCTACCATAATCCGATACCTTAACCACTAGGTTACTAGCTCCCAGCGCTTTAACGCAGTGCTTCTCGAATTTTCAATATTTGCGACCCAATTTTCAATCATAATTTTCATCGCCTCCCCCCTCCATACAATAACCATATATTGAATGCAATAAAAATGTACTATGACGTAAAGCTACAATACGACTTTAATTATAAACCATACAAATTATCAAGATAAGTACTAAATTTTGCATATGAGCCCATTAATGTAACTCTAGAAATTATTACACTTGTTGTATTACAAATTATCAAAAATATTCAACAGTACTGATACACATTTATAAGCATATTATATCAGTATAATATGCATATATATATATATATATATATATATATATTGCTTCCTTTCAGTAAGTTAATATTTATTTTAAATCTTTTATTTTCCACTTTTCAATATGCTCGTGCCCTCTTTGGGATATCACGCCCCCTGCGAGGTGCGCCCTACATTTTGAGAAACGCTGCCTTAACGAGTCTTAGCTAGTGGACTCCAGATGTCTCAATGTGTTACGGACAGACTTATACTCGAGAGAAACTATAGGTTTGTTGATAACTACAACAGAAAGTGTGACTTTTGAATTGAACTAATGAAAAGACTTTTTATACTTAAATGTTTCAATATCTGTAAGAGATAACTACATATTTAAGGTCGTCTCTTTGTCTTTTATTGAAGAATAGAGCCCGTATTCGGAATATTTTTCAGGTATAAAGTACTCCAAAATTAATTATATATTCGGCTTTCTTCTACCCAATAAAGAACCACTTATTTTATGATACTACTCATTTGTTTATCGGAGTTGACACGTCTTTTCTGCTATAAAACGAGTTACACATTTTTCTACTATACTATACCGTAATGCTAAATGAGCTATCCCTTTACATGCTTAAAAGAAAAATTAATTATTTATGAAAGATTTCAAAATTTTAATAACGCTGTATTGTAAAAAAAATTTATTGAATTAACGTCGCAGATTTTCATGAAAAGAGAGGCATTTTTCTGTATGAAAATGTGCTCCGCGTTTAGTTCAGGCTCTTGGAGGCGAAGATTGCCCAAAACGAAACTTTATCTTAAATTGTTTTCGAAGCTCCATTTACACACTTTTTGTGTAAAAGGCATTATCTGTGAGATTAATATAACTGAGAAACTAAAATAATTTTTGTCATTTAAACATGTGAAAATAACCAGTAGCAATTCTAAATGAGAGAACATATAGAGATGAAATTCTAGAGAAAATTTAAATTACATTTGTTAAGGTATTAGATGGCGTTGTGTTTCAACAGAGGTGTTGTGTAAAGGCCATATCACTTAGAGCAATATTTTGTCCAATTGGTGCAATTTTTACGCAGTTGCCATAACAACGACTTTCTAACAACTTTTTGCTAGTGAGCTCAAAAAGTTGGTCCAAATAAAAGTTGCTTGAAATTCCAGCCAATGGGGTTCTTCGGTACCTTACGTCATAAACAAGATGGTGGCTTCGATTTCATCAAACGCATCAGATATGGCATATAATATTTTAATGGTGCATAATATTTTAAATAGAATGGTGCTCCATTTCTGTT
This sequence comes from Trichonephila inaurata madagascariensis, assembly GCA_019973955.1. NCBI lineage: Eukaryota > Metazoa > Arthropoda > Arachnida > Araneae > Nephilidae > Trichonephila > Trichonephila inaurata. Next base: position 11,161 of record BMAV01023220.1, on the reverse strand, counting down.
TACGCCCATCAACAAAAGCGCGAGCGAAATAAAAGAAATAATTCTGGATGTTTGTTTGCTGAAGTAGAAATAATTTTTCAATGACTACTTTTTCAATGTGGCGACAGAATGCAGCTGACATCAGAGCATGTCGTTTTGTTTACGGCAACCCTTCACCCTCAGATTGGGCAAAAAATTCGGCGAAAAAGTTGCACTAAAAATGTACGTGTGATATGGTCTTAAGTGTATCCTCGGGAGTGCGGGGAGTTGTATGAATGACGAGAGAGAGGCGCGTTAAAGAGAGTTTGAGTAGAGTTTGTGAAGTATTATGAGGTGTGAGAATTTAGCAATGTATAAGGTGTGAGATATAGTTAGTAATGACTAAAGTGTGAGTAGTTAGAAGTTGTAAATAAAGTTATTATTTGTTGTTAGAGAGTAGTACTTAATTGTAAATAAACAGTAAAGTCGGTACAACATTTAAAAAATTTCCTAAAAAAAATAATTCATTTCCCTTATATCTACAAAGTTTTTCCTTATAAAGTATTTTAAAATAAACTTAAAAGGAACCAATATTAAAATATAAAGTTTCAACTTTATTAAAAAAAACTGAATCAAATTACTTTTTACAAAACTACGGGTACAATATAACATTATAAACTGATTTTTAATCTTACATTGTTCTAGAAAATTATTAACTTCCCCCATAGATCTAAATCTTTTCCGGATACCATACTCAACAATATCAAACAATAATATTTCCTCTGTTAGCTTCTTAACTGTTAAACAATTGACTCATTAATTTAATTGGGCAACCTGTTTGACCAATTAAAACTACTAAAATTTTGAATTAAAACTTTCATAAATCCTTCCAAAATTTTACCGATGAGTGGAGATATTATTCGCTTACCAAATTTTGTTTCGTTGAACCTAGCGCCGTTTGGCCCTGACTCCTGTCACCCGGCCAACTTACTCTGTACTCATAAAGTTTTCTTAATGTTCTCAGAAGTCCTTTTAAAAAAACTTAATCGCTGCGAACAGTCGTCTGCTCTTTTAGCCCGTGACATCTTTAGAATACTACTGTCTATCAAGTTATTTGATTTATGGATCTTGAGTTTTTTATGCTTGATTATTTATAGAACTAGTTGGTTGAGTAGTATTTACATGCAAATGTTTAGATTCGTGTCATCAAACGCTGTAAGTAGAGGAAAAGAGCGGAAAAAGTTCGAAAAGCAGAACTATGTAAAGAAAGAGAAAAAAAGTGGCAAAATGTTAGAATCCATCCTCAATAAGGAATGAAGACTTGGTCACATCACACATGAAATAGATCAGATTGTTAGAAAGGCATAAAATCATGGTGATTAAGAGACTTCTCAGAATTTCATTTATTCCAGATGATATTCTTTATACAGTAAGCAAAGGGGTAATGTTGCATTGCAAAAAGAACATTGCATAACATAAATGTGTAAAAATGCATAGCATATTTTTAATTATCTGCTGAACTCTTTCACGACTAAGTGAAATATTTTCTCTAACCTTAAAACGGAATATTGTCGTATTTAAATATAACCATATACCTACATTTTTCAATTTCTTCTATTAGTTTACTCTCTTCCTATATATATATATATATATTGTTCTAATTTTCAATCGTTTAATAAAATACTTTCTATTCGTCCACTGTAGTTCAAGTACATTTTTGTAAGCTTGCTGGGGATAACACTTGATGTTAATACAGTTTTTTTCAAATATTAATTAGTTTATTTATTTATTTTATTTTAAATTTATCCTGCGTTATTTCTGACGGAGTTAGAACTAGCACCAACAGATGGCGCCAGTAAGTTTTTCTAATGAATTTTTCTTGACTTCAAATATACTTTTTTAAATTTGTAGTGCATGACACTGATTTGATACAGTTTTTCAAATATTAATGCATAAAATTTAATTAACTAAAATGAATTTTTCTTTGTTGACCTTTAAAAAAAATTGAACTTAAAAATACTTTGTATTACTTGTTCGCAGAATATCAACATAGAACGTATGCCTAAAATAATGGGCTCAATTAATGTGACGTCATAGTCACATGACAACTGCAATCACGTGTTTCCCGCCAATAAATTCATAAATTTATATGATGTCATAATAGCATGTTAAATACAAACACTTTTTTCCAGCCAATTAGCTCATAGGCTTCCTGTTGCCAACTTTTGCTTTTTGCAAAAACTTTCTTTTGCTGTTATTATTTGTCTACAATAGTAACACTCATAGCTAAATAAAATGCAATTGATTTAGAAATACACGTATAATATAAGATTTCTTTTTAATTTTGAAAAATCTGAAGAATCTTAATATCTGTGTACAACTTACCAATTGTTAAATTTGTTGTATCAAATTTTGCATAAGTACAAGTCTTGTGTCGTTTTTAATTCAATGGAGAACACGAGATTGTATTTATCACGTGATCGTCCTTAACTTAGTCCATTACGTAAATGGGAACACTTATAAAAAAAATCTGTGAAATCATTTGGAATCAATGATAAAACATTCACGGGTTGTATTTTTATTCTTTAAACATTTCAGTTCGTGTAATAATATATTGCTGTGTTTCCTCACATTTCTTATGTTTTTCGGTATGTATAATTTCGTGCATTAATAAAATATACGTATTTCAACAAATGAAAATAAATGCCGTATAAAAATATATATGAAACATTGATCCAAGAAAACTGTACGTTTTGTATTTTTCTTACGGTTTTGATTTACTTTGTGTCCAAGCAAACTGAAATAAATAGTAACATATTAATATTTTCTCTTAGCAGTCTTATGATCCGGTGAGGGTTATGTATTAACGTAAAGGATCAATTCTAAAACTATTTCAATTTATATGCATGTTATTACACACATGCGTGCACACACAAATAGCATAATTAAAAATATTTTAGGTATTATTGGGAATAATTAGCTGTTATATATACAAAGTAATACATTGGATATTCTATTGCATTTATCGGGTTTTTTTCTATTGTATTTGCACCGAGCGTATTGAGAATGTGAGAAAAATGATCAGCAAATGTTTTAAAAGAATATTTTTAACACTTAAACTTTAAGAATCTAGTATATTGTTCAAATTTCAATAATATCAATTAATTGCTACTCTATAACACATTTAAAAATACAATAAATACACTCACTTCCAAAAGTTAAGCACGAATATATGTAAAATGCAAACAAATCAACAATAAAATTGACACAAAATTTGGCAATAAAGTAGCATATATATTTATACATAAAACAAAATCAATAATTATATACAGAAATGAAAACAATATTAAATTTTTGTAAGTTATCAGATAATGTCATACTGGAGACTTAAACAGAATTATGTATAAAGTGAAAATAAACAACAGAAAATGAAAAAAAAAGCCATTAATAGGGTATGTGATCCCTCCTCATCTGTATGCAAAATTTACTCCTCCTGAACATGCTTTCAATTAGGAGGTCAACCACCGCAGAATTAAGCAATCGCCATTCTTCTTGTAGAGCAGTTTCCAGCTCAATAAGAGTGGCTGGAGGTGGGAAACGTGAAGATACAGCACGGCCGAGACTATCCCAAAGATTTTCAATGGGATTAAGGTGAGGCGAATATGCTGGCCACGCCATACGCGAAATCCCTTCACTCTCCAGGTAGTCATCGACGATGTCAGCTCTATGGGGACGTGCGTTATCGTTCATTAAAACAAAAGTAGGGCCAACTGCTGCAGCGTACAATCTTACAATGGGTTCTAGGACTTCATCTCGATACCGGACAGCTGTCACAGAACCGCGTTTAAAGATGTGCAGGTCCGTGCGGTATCCTAATGAAATCCCTGTCCACACCATAATGCTTCCGCCTCGGAATGCGTGATGTTCGGTGATGTTTTGAGACTGATTGCGTGTTCCTTGTTTACACCATATCCATATACGCTTGTCATCTGGCTCCAGAGCAAATCTTGACTCATCAGTAAACATGACATTGCCCCAGTCAGAAACAGTCCAATTGCCATGTTCCCGGCACTACTTTAATCATGCCCCTCTTGATTGGACGGATAGAGGAACACAAACTCGAGGTATCCGGCAGACAGTCCATTCATATGTAATCTTCGGCGTACAGTAGCTGCAGATATAGCCTTACCAATGGACGCTGTAACCATAGATGTTACACGTGTGGAGGTCGCTCTGCGATTCCGCTTGTCTACAATAGCAATATATCGATCTTCCGCGGGGGTTGTAACCCTTGGGCGACCACCTACGGGCCTTCGGACAACTGTCTGTGTGGTTTGGAATTGTTTCCATAAACGTGAAATTACAGAACGATGAACGTCGAAGAAAAGAGCAACATCTGTAATGGACTGCCCTGCTTCAATCCGCCCCACAGCACGCCAGCACTCAGAATCTTCCATTCGTTTTCTGGAAGTCATAGAAACAAGTATGTCTTGAAAACAAATTGTAAGAAAGTTTTAAACACCTTCTATCAGCACTTACAATCAACTTCTGTAACCCTTCATAAAGCTGGCTTCTTATAAGACTGCCCTTTTTGCATATTTCTTGACATGAAAGCACGATTGGCTGTTACCTAACATATTTGCATACTTCCATCTACCTCTGCAGCGAATTGCATCCTCTTCAATTCTGATTAGCTTCCGGAAATTAGCATTTTCCTCTCTGTGCTTAACTTTTGGAAGTGAGTGTATATCATTCCCAAACCTTAAGAAAACATTCGCGTTTCATATAAGTTCGAAATCAGTTTTGTTGACAGGTAAACTAATATCACATCGCTCTTAACTAAGATAAAACTGTAGTAAGATACAAAAAAAAGCCGATTTAATTCTTACAACTTTAAAAAAGTGATAACGGATTATAAATTTTTAATTACGTTCATATTTAGAGTCCCTTTACAACTTAATTCCGAATAGCTTAGATTACCTCAATGGCTCTTAAAAATTTTTCCTCAGTGAGCCATTGGTCATGATCTGAAATTTATTGTACTCTTGAATATTATGCAAAGTTTTTATATCTTTAAAATCAAGGGAGTTACATTATATTTTTGTAGCGAATGAATATATTCCTTACAAAACTATCAGACTTCAATATCCATAGTTTTCTGTCACGTGTCGCTAAGAGTACACGTATCACAGTTTGAAGTGATTGCTGTAGCCTAGTGGTTATGGTCAAGCACATGGCGTTGTGCCGTAAGTTTGAGCTCTAGTGCTACTGAAGACCCTCCATGTAGAGGGGATGGGGCACGTTAAATATGTCGAGGCTCAAAGTCATGCCGTTCCTGTGGGGTAACGCAAAAACCCGCATCGCGGCGGAGGGGCCAGAATTTAGGGGCTGCCAATTGACGCCAAATTCGACTTGGAGCTCAAAACCTGACATCGCAGGGGGTCCTAATATTCTCCGTTACGCCACTGTACCGTTCGCATGTTGGGGAAGTTCCGAAAGGGAGATGCCAGCTTAAGTGACATCCTTTATCGCAGTACAAAATTACAAAATCCGTCGCCAATAGCCCTCGTTTTGCTTTATAGTGTGACGTTAATAAACACTAACAATCAAAATTTGAAAAACCACTGGACTCAATGCGTGAAAATTTGAAGATCAATATTGGTGTTATGAAAAATATAGTTCTTTACGTATGTGTAAAAAAGAAAATTAAAATTTCAAAAAAAAAAATATGTCAGGGTACTTAAATTACTTCAGTTAAAATAAATTAGTAGTCACCAGCATGATAGTAATTGTGCTTTTACCAGAAGTAAAATACCAGGATATCATCTTATTCTGATTAATTTTTATTTAGGCCAACATTGATATTCCACCTGCTCGCATGTTTCAAAAGATTCGATACCAAGATACTAAACACTTCCACTCACGAATTTAATAGAGTTTCACCGGAACCGATGTTTCGGAACACTTATTTTAGTGGATCCTCAAGCGGAACTCTTTAAATAACTGACAGAATGTTAAAAGGTGGACTTATTTAATATTCAGCTTTATGGACCGCAATCGAGTTTCAGAGCACACTGCTTCTTCCAGTCATGGAATAGATTTCGTCACAGTGTTAATCGTTCTATTTAATTGAAGTAAAAGGATCTTTTTCGAAAACTCGATGACGGTTGCAGTTCGCCACCTTATTGGGTTAATCGAGACTTAAAAATTAAATTATTGTACAGAGGAAATGATCTGTAGGATGCCATAGAGGTTGTTCGAAAAACTATGATGGTCTTTCCGGTATACAGAGAAAATGATGCAGAAAATTATAGGAAGTAATTTCTTAAATAAAATCATTTTTAATGGGACAGACACGCAAAGAATAGATAGGTTTTAATTTATTATATTTTTACTTACAATACTTGATATTGATTTTTGAATCTTAACCTTCTGCAGAGCATAGTGTAGACTGTAGGATAACATACCGTTTGCCGATCAAATTCAGATAATTTATTTTATAACATAATTGCTTACTGTTAACAGTGGTCTGCACACTGAGCTAACGAACTGGTACCAAAGAAAACGACTAGATGGCGCTACAAGGGTAATGATGTACCGAGATTGCCTTTGCACTACAAGATGGAGCAATTTCTTGAAGTGTGTTGGATTTGCTTACAATGTATGTGAAAAATGCAGGGTAGCCTTATGCTACACGAAAACCTCGAATGACGTTAGAAACTTTCATCTCTCGTTACATGTGCTGTCATACTATAGATTTTGTCCCCTTAATTCAGTGTTGCCTCAAGGATACATTCCCTACGTTTATAACATTCTTCATATAAAAGGGAAAAAAGTTTAAAAATCCAAAAATACATGGAATTTTTTTTTTTTTTGTTATCTTGAGTTAAAAAAACCCAAATGAATCTGAGTTTGTGAGTGGCAAGGAGTTAACATTTTATATATCATTCACAAAAATAATGTATCTCATCGAAGTAATATCATACCCCTATCCCAACTATAGTGTCAATTGATGAAATGTTGGGGCGTATATCCAATTCAAATTTGACACAAAATCATTAAAATCTTCAAAAGATTTTAAAAGATGTTTCAACCCCCATTTACTTTCAAATTTTCCCAGGCTTCCCTTTATCCCCTTTATACAGATTTTAAAATGATTAATATGAACAAATAAAAATTCTTCAGAAATCATAATTTTTTTTTGTTTTTTTTTCACAATTGTGAAAAATTCAAGGTTTAAAACTATTATTTTCATAAGCCGAAACCCTTTTTGTTCAAACTTTACATCGGATTGCACAAAAGACTAAACTTTGAAAGAAGAACAAAGGCAGGTGTTGATTGTTTCTTATGGAAAATCAAAGGAAGCTTTCTTCCATCTGCTGGATCGTAAACCAAACATTCTCCTGACGTGTGTATTTATTTCAATAAAGATTGAGAACAAAGCCCATCAAAAAATGTTTGGAAAATTTTGGTATTTTTTTGGTTTGGGAAAGGTGTATTGAACATCAGAAGAAAATGAAGCAATAATTAATTAAAAAGTTAAGGGGGAAAATACTGTTTAAATAGTTTTGTAAATCAACCTGGGTTTCGATGCATAAATTGAATCACTTTTTAAAAAACTAACTTTTCAGAACCATTATATACTCTTATAACCCAAAAAATAAGATTTGTTAAAATAGAAATAAAAAAAAAAAAAAAAATAAGTGTATTTTGATAAACCCGCTTATTTATCCATTTTCAACTAAAGGGGATAAAAAGTTGCGGGTAAAAAGTACAAAAAACTAAACAAAAAATTTTTGGGAAATTTGTTTTTATCATCAAATTTAAGATGGTGGTTTTTAAATTATTGTTTTTTTATATAAAAAAAACCTTCCATGCCGATATTTTTATATAAATGTTAAAGATAAATTCCAAAATCTTATGATGGCGGCGTTAACCGAGTGGCCATGGTCGCAGGCTCGTGTGGCCGTGGGTTCAACCCCAGTACCACTGAAGATCCGCCGTGTAGAGAAGTAGCACGTTTAAAACCGTCTTGGTTCCAAATCCTCCCCCTGGGTGGTGTGAATGTTTAAAGGGGGCACCAGGCTCTGGGTTTATCCAGATTTTTGGTTCAAAAAAATTGTCCGTCGCCAATACCCCCTAAATTTAAGTCTATCATAGCAACAATATTTTCAAAACGTGGTAATGTTTCAATTTATACAATTATTAGCTATAATTAGGGGGCGCACCACTTCCAGGATAAAGAAGTGAAATCTATTCAGCGTATCTATTTATTTAAAAAAACCAAAAACGCATCGTACTTTTACTGATGTTCTTAACGTCTTAACAGATATTCCACCAATTCACTTGGATGACTACGTACGCCGTGATTTTAAAAAAAGGGGCAAAATGGATAATTTGCATGATATTTAGTGTCACTTGATTAAATAAAGTGTAAAATTGTTTTAAGAACATTTTATAAAAATTAAAATACAATATTTCGGGTAAAAATTTTGGTAACCTTTTTTTTCTTTTTTAAAAATTTTATTATAATAATATTTTGCCTGTTATAGCTCAGACCTCTGTACAGAGGTTTAATAGATTTTTGAAAATATCAATAATTTTTTTGGGGGTTACAACCCTTTAAAAATTTCGGCGTTTTTTTTTTTTCCCCCTGTTGTCGTAAAACATGGATAAAACCCAATTCTAAGTTTATATTTAAAAAATTTTTTGAGCCTCTGTACAAAATTTGGTATGGACAGGCAAAATATTACATAATAGAAGCATTTTTTAAAAAAGGAGAATATTTTGAAAATGGGGCATTCTATGTTCATTTTTGTCAAAATATTCCTTAAATAAAAAAAATTTTTTTGTAATAATATTCTTAAAAAAATTTTATATACATTTCCTAATCTAAGTGAACTAAATATCATAAATATTTTCCATTTAACCTTTTTAAAAAAACAGGGTTTTGAACGTAGTCGGATACCTTAAAATCAAAAAAATTTATCTTTTTAAATATCAAATCTGGAATCAACGTAATAATAAGTATTCTGAAATTATCCATTTGCAAATTACCGATCGTAATATTCTGCTTCCTAATATTTTAGTCTTATTCACAGACTAATTTCTTAGAATTTTTTGGAAGGACCTTCGAGGGGGGGTTTTAAAGGACGGATCCAGGAACACCTCATGTTGCATTGAGTAAGATTAAATCAAAACCTCAGAAATTACCTAAACCTAAAAAAAAATTTTAATGACAGATTGCTTACAAACGCTTCCTTTTGAGACTTATGAAGTCCATTAGAGAAGGACAAATCCAGTGATGGTACTCTCAACGCTACTTTTCAAACTTCTGTACCATTTCAATATAACTTAGAACCTCGACGGATTTCACGTTCGTCAGCTTTACTACAGTCTGTAGCGGCATTGGGACACGATCCTTTTTAAAAAAATGTAAAACTCCGGGAAAGGTTTTGATCCGACCACTTGGTTATCACGACCATTAAAAACTATGCATTAAAATTCTCAACCTTTTTTCTCGCGGGGCAGCATATACACTGCTGGCCAACGAAAATGCAACATCAAGAAAGACAAGAGATAGCATAACAAAAAATTTTTTAAAAACCCCGGTTTTTTTAACATAACTCCTATGTTCTTGACGGCCACGAAAGGCAAAACTTTTCCAACCCAATACCAAGAAGATAAACAAAGATTTTCAAAATGGATTTCTAAAAAAAAGGATAAAGCTTTGATGATAAGAAAAGCGGGCAAGCCAGATATAGCGGGGCCAGAGATAGTATTGTGGAATTATTTGATCGATAGCGGGCGCCTAGATATAGCGCGGCGGGCCCTTGGGATAGTATTGGGGAAATTATTCTGATCGATAGCGTGAAAAAGCTTAGTGTGAAATCTTGCGGATCAAGAATTAGCAGTCCGATAGTTTTGGAAAGAATAGAAGCCAAGATAAAGAAGTTGGAATCTTCTATATAAAGTTTATAGATAATTTCTTAGGTCAAGGAACCAGAACTGAAAAAGGTAATATTGGGTATAAGTAATTAGATGAATAGGAAAATGATAATTGTATAGAGGATCTAGTTGGGGACTGACTTAAATACGTATTTAATTTGGGGTTTTCTCATTTTTTTAAAAGTCAAATTAGAATTTAAGTAATTAAAATTAATCTTAATAAAAGTTGTATTAAGAATTAAGTTCTCCCTCATTTTGATAATCCCACACCCTAGCAGGGAACCGGAGACATGGTCATACAGGAAGGCTATGTCGCAATGGCGCCCGAACGTATTTAATTTTGGGTTAGGGAATGGGAAATAGGTTCTACCTGAAATGCCCCTTTTGGTCGGAGAACGTTTCAGAGTTTTTAGAGTGTATAGATAACAAATACAGCTTGCAATCCCTAATCTGTCATGTGCTTATTAAAAAATCATCCGGGGGGGCTCAAGATTGGTATTCGATATTTGGGTTTGTTGTTAGTGCAAAAAAAACAGCCACGGATTTTGCGCAGCTCAAAGCTGAATTTGCGAAGGCTTTTCCCGCGGGCAAAATAAGAAAGAACACAGTGGGGTTTTAGCATCCCCAGCAGGGGGAAAAAATCAGGGTGCCGATTTTTTTTATAGAACAAAAAAAAGAGAGAAGTTTTGAATTAGAATGTCCCCAGACTTAGTGGATCATATTTTTGTTCGACTGAACCACAGATCCAGGACTGTGGAAGTCCGAAAACCACAAAACACGATACAACTTTTAGAAGTCTTGGGTAAACGAAGGAGATATTCTTGCAAAATTTCAAAGGGGTTTTCAGAACGATAATATAGAAAGACGAGGTCAAAAAAGCGCATAGGGTGCCTAATTTTGAAGATAAGGTAGAAACTGGGGGCGAAATAAGGGTAGACCAAATAACAATAGAAATGAGTCTTGGAAAGTCAGAATAGAGGGTTGAGAGAATAGGTTTCATAATAATGATCAGAGATTCAACAATAGTTACCCATTTCGAAATGAAAATGATAATTTTTGAGGGACCGTAGAAATAAGGGTTGAGTAATAATTTTTAATCGAGGGATAGGACCAAAAGGGGCGATTAAATATTGTGTGTAATGATCAACCTCAAGAGGGGGTTGACAAGAGAGTAATTAACTTTCTCCGATATGTATAACCCCCAGAAATTTCCCCCCCCTGCCTATTTTATTAAATAACACATTTTTGAAAGCGC
>BMAV01023219.1:0-85901 GCA_019973955.1 Trichonephila inaurata madagascariensis | reverse complement strand
TTTCCCTTATTTTGCACTCTGTATATTTAATGTCAGTTTTCTTTTATGTTGAAACTTAAAAGAGTTTGAGAGAGAGTTGTTAAGAGTTCAATCATAAAATTAGATAAGTAAGTAAATTCACTAGTAAAATTTTCTCCCCATCCTGGAGTATGTCACAAAGGATATTCCTTTCCCTCATATGGCGTCTGGTGTCTGCTATCCAAAAGGGGACAGGGGCAATAAGATTTTTTTTTGTTGATATAGGAGATGTTTTATTTTAGTCTCTTGAGTGTAGATACTATAATTTCAAATAAACGTTTGTGATCCCCACCATCAGTAGACTCTTTCCAGAAAAAATTTGCAGGCTGAAATGGGCGATTCCTTCTTTTATATTTTACTCGTTTGAAATATTAACAGGTAGTTATGTCCTTAATTTCAAATTGTTTTGCATTTGACTTAAAATTATATTTTTGATATATATAATGTAATATGTGCTGCCTCTTTGTTCACAAGAATTATTTAAGTTTCATAGGTGTGTATGTATGTGAACAATTTATCTTCTTTAATTGTAATGTTTTGCTTTGGAGAGAGGGGTGGCATTTTCCATTTTTGTCCGGGGTGGCAAAACTGCTAGAGTTGGCCCTGGTCTCATTTAATTAATACTTTAAAGTGTTACATGATAAAAATGAGATTTATACTCTTTATTGTTCATAGTGTGTAATCTTGATTGTATATACTATTAAAAGACATATTTATAATTGATTGCTGACATTTTAAGATTGGCTTATTTGTTGACTTATTTTCTTATAGCTGTTAGCACTTATTTTCATTTGTGGGAGTAACTCTTACAGTCATATTTTTAAGTGTATAAAGGTTCAAAAATATGAAGTTAAATATTTTCGTGTATTAAGCTTTATATTTTTTTGTATTTGACTTTTACGATTAAAATGTAGATTAAGTGTGGGGGGACCCTTGGCAGTGTAAATTTTTTTGACAACCAAAATCATTCGCCGTGCTATTTCATTTAGCGATAGGGGTTTTTGGCAATCGCAGATTCTATATCAAGCTATCTATGACATCTGGATAAAAATTGCCAAATCCAACCCCCCCCAATCTACTCCTAAGCCAACTTTCACAAATGTAATCTTTTGCATTTTTTATCTTAAATATTAATATATATTTAATTATGTATTAATATATTTAGTTGATAATTTAGGAATCAGATTATCAGTAAAGAATTTGAACTAATGTAGAAATCTTTTATAAAGAACATTTCCTAATTGAAGTATGTTTTTCAGCTGGTGTTGTAGAAAAGGCTGTCCTTAAATCATGTCATATTTGTGGAAGAACATTTAATCCACAATCTTTGGTAAACATATTGTTATGTCTTTCTTTTTAAGAAATGCAATATTTATGTAAAAAAGCCTGCTTTAGTATGAAATGAAATTAATTATATAGCAATAAACTCTGTTTTGATCAAATGTGCAATTTTATTTCATTTTTGGTTCAATTATTATATGTAAAAGTTTTCTCAGTTTAGCTCTTATGAAAGTAAATTACTTGCAAAATAAAATTGCTGCAATTTTAAAATTTATTACTCTCTACTACTATTATGTTCTTTGGACCTTTTTAATAATAAATAATAAGCATTAAGATATATAAAAATCAAAATAATGAAATAAGTATCACTTGTTTATGTAACTAAAATTTTAGTATAAATTCTAGTTGAATTGAATTGTTTAGTTAGGTGATTTAAACTTTCTGAGTCTTTGAGCTTCATTTCAATATTTTCTTCAGAATATTACTACCAGTTAGCTTTTTAAAGATTTATGTAATGATAATATTATTTGTTATTAGTTCATGTTCAAAACAATAATGTTAATACACAAGATCTAAAGAATAGTTTTATAAGAAAAATATGTTCAAAAGAAGCAGTTTTCTAATATATAAGAATGACAGGAATGTGGATCCATTATTGTATAATTCAAGCACAACCATTTTCAAGGAAATTTTGCATCAATATCGCGTGTGATTTCTTTTCAAGTTAGAATCCTCTGAGTATAATAATAATAACAAAGTTTGGTAAAATCCTAGGAGAGCCCACACCCATGGCGACAAAAGCGAAAAAGCGAAGCCAGAGCGAGATAGGCCATCGCGAAACGACAATGGCGCAAATTAAGTAAGGTGAATGCGTAATGAAAATATATGTAAACAATACAGAAATTAAGCATTTAAGATTAAAAAAATATAAAAACAGCACTTACTTTCTTACTGCTAATCTTTTTCGAGTAGAGGGTACAGCATAACAGATTTTAAAAAAGTCTTGAAGGTCTCATCGCTAAGTGAATGATCGTGTGAGCGCTGCCATTTTTATTCTGCAAGGTAATGGTCGAACATACCTTCAGCGTAGCTGGTGCAATTTCGAAGAAAGCGCTTTATTAGAAGAACCCATGCTACATCATGCCGATCGTTAAATTTGGACATTCGTAACTCTAAGCAATCAATCCTATTCCTTCATACACTATTCAATCAATTATTTCTAACTTTTCACATTCAACAAAGTAAAAAATTCTAAGATATATTCCTTCACACACACAACCATTCCGGCCTGATTCCCCAAAACAAAATGAAATTCGAAATGCCCGCCGACAAAATACGAAATTTCTAGAAATAGTTAGATTTACCATATCTAGTGTATCAAAGTAGGGTTACCAAGATGGTTCAATTATCGCCAACCCAAAATAATTCGCACCAAGGGTGTGGGCTCTCCTAGGACTGAATCCAAAGTTTGATTTTACCTCTAACACTAAAGAGCATTACAATATTTCATTTCCAAAAATGTCAGATAAAAGAATGAGATTATGTGGATTATAAAATCGATAATATTTTTCTCTTTTCTTGAAATAAAGGTTAAAAATTAATCTGTAATATAGTTTCTAGTTATTGTAACTAAAATTATTTGTTTCTTTTTTGAACTATAAGTATAAATTGTTACATGTTAGTGCTATCTCAGGTAATAGTTAAAAGTAAAAAAAAAGTAACCACGCTCTCTTGTTCAAGTAAGTGAAATCTAATAGGAACAACTCTCATATACATTGATAAAAGTTATTTATTTATATTTTCATGATATGATGGATTTAAATAGTTATGTGAATTCTGTATTATTTGATTTTTATCTTCAACTGTAATTCAAATTTTTTATATCCCCCTTGCCACTGCTTCTTTATAGGAAAGGCATGAAAAAATTTGTGAGAAAAGCAGGAAATGCACACGTAGAACTGTCTTCAACTCCTTCTTGCAGAGAGCAAAAGAAATCGGGGCAGTCCCCATAACTGTTGAAACGAAGGTACGTCAGATCTTTTGCATTTCTTCTTATAATGTTTTATTGTTTAATTCTGAAATATGTGGCTGATGCTTTTCTTAACTTATTCAAATAGGAGAAAGAAAAAAGCAAGCTTCGAGGAAAATGGAAAGAAGAGCATGAAATTTTTTTGCGTATAGTGAGAAGTGGAAAAAATTCAAGTGAAGTTTTGAATAATGGATTATCTCCACAAAAAGCTGTTCCCCCTGGTATACTTTTACTTATTGTAAATTATATACATTCTTATATTGACAAAGATTGGAGATTATTTTTAGTTCTCAAATAGTGACCAATCTAGAATGCTGAAATTGTGAATTTGATTAAAAGTGTAGAAAATCATGGAATTCTTTCATGCATCACAATCCACAAATTTAAACTTTTTTAAAGACAAAATTATAAATTAGCTGCCCATCCGATATAGTGGTTAGTGATGCTGACTGCAGTGCCATAGAGCCTGGGTTCGAATCCTGGAGAAGGCATGGATGTTTGTAAATGTATAGTGCCTTTGCGGCATGGGGGTACTCTAAATAGCTGTCGAGCCACAAGTCTTCATCATGAGGTTGTGGAAGGGGAAGAGAGGGGGGAAGCTCCTGACCACTCCCAAGGTCTTCTCCCTCAAAATTGAGCTGGAACAATTGAGCAAAATTGTACTGTCACCTGCATGGTGCTCAAGTTGAGTTGAGTTTGGTGTTTTATGGCGCAAAACCAGTTTTGGCTATACTGCGCCAAACATTCATAGGTCTGTGGTCTGGAAGGGAAAAGAAGAAATTGGATGACAAGATGGAGGGTTGAAAATAGAGAAGGATCACTGGGGTACCCTGGGGTCGTGACACCCGTGTTTACCAAAGACAGTAAACCCCTTGGGAAAAGGAAAAGATCACTAGGATACCTCGGGATTGTGACACCCGTACCCACCTAAAGAAGGTGAGCCCCTTGAACTCGATGGTGCTCAAAGCTAAGGCTAATGACAGGCATAAAAATCTTGCCCTTAGCTATGAGGAATTTTGTGGGCCTTGATCTGATGTTACTGTTTATCAGGTGGCATAAGTAACAAACAACAACAACATATTTTATTATTGTTCTTTTGTGGGTTTTTGTAATTATTTTCCTTTTAT
Source organism: Trichonephila inaurata madagascariensis (assembly GCA_019973955.1). NCBI lineage: Eukaryota > Metazoa > Arthropoda > Arachnida > Araneae > Nephilidae > Trichonephila > Trichonephila inaurata. The sequence goes on along the minus strand of BMAV01023219.1, from coordinate 81,446 downwards.
TTTTTTCTCCTTAATTTTTTGATGTATATATCATCAAAAAGAAGTTAATTATTCAAAGTATTGCATTACCAAAAAGTTATGTGTATATGTGTGGTTTATTCCAGAAAACCTCTCAATACATCTAAAATAACTGAGAATGAATTTTTTTATATACTTTGAATGTGACTTCTAAAGTAATAAATAAAGTATAACATTCATTCACAATAACCTACATTTTGTAATTTTCCAATTTTATTTAGATATCTACTGAAATAATTCATATTTATTCTGTATAATTAAAGGCAAAAATAATTTTTTTAATGGGTAGTATTCATGTTTTTGATGTAATATTTTTTTTCAATTAAAGAGATATTTTTGATTAATTTTAGAATCTCTAATATGTGTTTCCCTTTTATCTGTTAAAATAGTATGGTATTTAATAGTGACTTTTTCTTTTAAATGCTAAATTTTTTTCCCCTGTACATTCAGGATATGAACAATGTCCCTGTTGTAATAGGCATTTCAACCAGAAAGCTGCTGAGCGTCATATCTTATGGTGCCAGGAACAGAAGAATCGCTTGCCAAAAACTCCTCCTAGTTTGGAAGCTTTAGAGAGGTTGAAGGCGAGAGTAAAGGTAAAAACTTGAAATAATATTGTTCTTATATAATTTTTATGGAGGGAATAAAGACTTAAAATTGATTTAACATATCAGATTTTTTTTAATGGATTATTTAAAGATTGTAACTTATTGATAATAATGTGATCAATAATATTTTGTGATCAATAATAATGCAGAGTATAAAGTGTTTTAAGGACTCCAAGATAAGGAAATTTTTTGAAATTCTAGAATTTACACAGCATTATTATTATTTTGCTTTATTTGCTTATCATATAGACTTATAAACAAATGAGAACTAATTTTTATTGTAAATCATTTACATAATTGGGCTTTATTTGTATTCTTGCTTATCTTTGGATATTGGTAATTAAGATTGCAGAATCAAGGATATTTGGTTTTAAAGAAGGAACATATAACTTCACAAACATTTTATCTTTTGATGTCCTTCACAGTTACATGTATCTTTGTTAATAATGAGTTACTAAGATATTAATTATCACTAAGATGTCTGTTGTCTTTTTTTTTATAATTAGTTTTAAAAATTTTTAAGTCTTTTAATGTTTTATTTACTTTATGAATTAACCCAGTAATCTCCTTTGTGTATTAACTCCTGAAATATTTTGTTTGCAAAGTACCAAGCTCCCTTGCCACGAAAAAGAAACACAATTGATACTAATGGCAGACTGGTGAAATCTGCAGAATCTGTCCGCGAGTCTTCCCGTCTTCGCACTCACTCCTCGCCTCCCATTGCTTCCCGGGATCCACCAATCTCTCGCCACTCACTTCCACAGAGTAAACCATCCAATCTTAAACAGCATAAGAAAATCAAAACTAGGTATATGTGTGATTTTCTAAATTAGTTTTTTATTATGTATGTATATGTGTTTTCTGTAATCATTATATTTTAAATCATTCTTAACAAGAGTATTGAACACCTTTCGCAGAAATGTCAAGCAAAAGTTCATAGGGTTGGCACAATTATGAGACCAGATTTTCTTAAAAGTTATTCATTACTAATCCAAATCATGATATTCTTCCCTGGAGTAATCAAAATAATAAAATAAGTTTAAAAGACACCTCTCTAATACAAAAAATATTGCCAGAAAAAAATAACCTGATCTTGTGTGCATACACTCATGGACAAAAAAATTAGCACACCAAGTAATAATTGCAGGATCGTAATGAAACTTGGCATGAAGGTACATGTTGGAGAGATATGCAAATGATTGGAAATGCAGCATGATTGCGCATTACATATAGTCAGTAGAGGGCATTTAACGTTGTTCTCCATGGAATATAAAACAGATAACCAAAGCTTGTTTGAGTGTGCCAAATTGTATACAAAGAAAGAGCTGAGGTAGAAATGCCATTACGTCGTTTTTGAAGACAATATGAGCATCTGTCACAGTTTGAAAGGGGGAGAATCATCCGCATGATGGAAGCAGGGTGATCAGCTAGGTGAGAAACTCGTCAATTAGGCCGCTCTGATTGTGTTGTGAGGAGGTGTTGGGACCAGTGGATCTGAGAGATATCATTTACACGAAGACCAGGCTAGGGACACCCTTGACAGATTAGCCACATCGCAAGAAATGCACGCGTACAGCCAACTGCTTCATCGGCCGCCATCCAGGCACAGGTAGCACCTTCACTAGAGGCCCCTGTGTTTTCTCGAACCATATGAAGGCACCTGGCTGAAGGACATTTGGGATCGCAGTACCCGTTACGAGTGCTGCCCTTGATGCCTCCATTTGGAGTGGTGCAGCGCAGAGAAAACTGGATTGCAGTGGAATGGAACCATGTCGTCTTTAGCAACGAATACAGATTCAATCTCAGCAGTGATGACAATCGTGTTTGTGTGTGGAGATTCCGTGGTGAATGCCTCAATCCTGTCTTTGCTTTACAGCAGTGATTCCCAAAGTGGTCTATATGGACCCCCAGGGGTCTATGACGACCTGCAAGGGGTCCATACCAACGAAAAAATAATTTGGGGGTCCATGAGGTATAAAGAGGGGTCTAAGGTAGTGGCTCTCATTAAACCAGATCGTGACTTTAATCTTTTTAAAAAATTTGATCTAGAGGAAACCAACTTAACGATTTATTTACTAAACTTAGTGACGTTATTTTGTGTTTACTACGTGAAAGTACTACTACAAGGACTACAGAGAAAGACCAATTCAGCATTTCTTTCCAAGATTAAGCTAAAGAAGTTTAATAATGGACCTCGCGAATTTTTTCAATTTGTTGCAGACAATCTGTCAGGACATTTTAACGTACGTTCAACATTTAAATGCCCTTTATTCAGATTTTGAAACTAGGTTTGAGATTACTTTTTTTTTTATAGTAGTACCACAGTGGATAGTGAATTCACACTGTCACATTGAAAAAAAATTTCATATTATAATAGGAACTGATCAGAATAGGCCCTAACAAAGATAACAAAATAAATTTTAGCAACGGACGTAAGCAATTTTGGCTTTAAAAAGACATACCTGTCATTTGTTGAGAATTATAGAATACGGTGAAAAAGTTTTTAAAATTGCTTTTACTAGTGAGATGGAGTTTTGGTGAGTTTTCCAATCTCAAAAACGAAAAAGAAGAGAAAGAAAAACAGCTGGACACTTACTAACAAAAAGGAGATTTAGGGTTAAAACCTGACTAGATTCATATTAAATGCTGTGAAAATTTGTTTTTGACGCACCAGATTCATCCCTCTCATTAAAAGCATTTGCTTGCTGTTCAGTTATTTTATGTATTAATTTAATACATAAAATAAGTATTAAATTTTAATTTGATTCATTAACATGTGCTTCTTAAGTTTTAAATGCTGTTCTTCATTACAAGAATTCGATTCTTCAAAGTAAGTAGTAGTACTAACTGTCAAAAAGACATTTCAGTTGGTAAATTTGCAATATTAGGTAAGCAGGGTGTGCGGTTGTTCAGTGGTTCATTGTCGAAAATCTAAGTGTTCAAATCTAATCGATTTATTCTATTAAAAATCTAAGTAATTCTAATAATTCTAAACTAAGTAATTCAGGCAGAACTCCAAATTATTACACTTCTGTTATTAGTTTATATTATTTAATTAAGAACTTAAAAACTTCTGATACTAATCTACAAGCAACTATCTCTACGATCTAACACATAGCAAATCTAATCTCGAACTGACGATTACATAAGAGAATCAAAAAAAGATTAAAAAAAAGAAGTCATTGAGCGGGAAAAAGCTTCCTTCCAGACGTAGTGGCGCTTTCTCTCAGACGTTGTGGCGTTCAGGCAACTGGTAATGAAAAAGTTTTTCTTTTTGTTTACGGTTCGTCTTTCGCTGCGATAACACAGGGGTCTACCCGAAACCGAAAAACATGGTAAGGGGTGTATGAGACAAAAAAGTTTGGGAACCTCTGCTTTACAGCGATACACCGCTCCCACAGCTGATGTGATTGTATGGGGTGCTATTGCCTACTATATACAGTCACCCCTAGTATTGATCCATGGCACCATGACAGCCCAGCGGCATGTCCATGACATCCTGCAACCACATTTGTTGCCACTCATGCAACGGCTCCCAGGAGCCATTTTTCAACAAGACAATGCTTGGCCTCCCACAGCAAGGGTGTCACAAGATTGTCTCCGCACTGTTACTACCCTTCCTAGGCCTGCCCAAACCCCAGATTTGTCTCCAATCGAGCATATCTGCGATATTTGGGACGGCGAGTGGGGCATCCCACGAGTTTGAACAAACTAGAGGCAAGGTTACAGCAAATATGGAATGAAATGTCTCAAGACATCATATAGAACTTGTAAGCCTCACAATGCCCAATCGTATCGCATCGTGCATTCACGCTAAAGGGGATTCAACAGGGTATTAAATCCTCCGTTCTTTTGCCTTTTTCTCTGAAATAAAGGATCCTTTTTCTTTGATTTTCTAATCATTTACTTGTATCAAAGTAGTTATTACATATGTAAAATTTCATTTTATTTTGACAACTCCTTCTTGGTGTGCCAATTTTTTTGTCTATGAGTGTATATTATTTTCACGTTCTCATTTCCAATTGATCGAAACATGTCAATAAAACATCACTGTAGTTGCATATCTAAAACCCATTTTTATTTGCATTCAAAGTATGCCTGCTCGCTGATGGCTAAATTTGCAATAATTAGGTTCAAATCATTTGAGATTTTGAATCAACCTGAGATCATTGTATGGAATTGGGAAAAATACCCAGAAACTACTTACTATTCCTGGATCTGAAAATAAATTTTTATGTTATAAAAGTTATTAAAAAATTGCATAGAAGTTTAATTTTTTTACATTTCATGAAAATGTTTTTTAAAAACTGTAATACCTCTTGTGTTAAAGATTATTTAATTTATTTATTTACTATATTGTAAACTAATAGAATTATTATTTTAAATTTTTGTCATATTTATTTTGAATAGATATTTCACTGAACTTCATCACATTCAAGATCACATATCATTTCAATTACAAATTGTTCTTCATCTAATTTAAGGAATATGCAATCAACTTTTAAAATGTTGCGAATTTTTATGCAAAGAAAAATTTTAGTCATTGAATTGAATTTTGGTAACAGAATTAAAAATTAGTTACTAAAAAGAGCAAATAGTTAATTTTTAGTAAAAACTTTGTGCAAATATATTTTAAAATAATTTTTTAAATAAATTTTGTTGATATTAAATTATATTTTATTTACTCACAAAACAAAATATTTTAAAAATCCAAGATATCTTCTATGTTTTGTTGTGTTTTTAAATATTTTTCTAACATTGCTATGGCATTTTTGTAAAAAATGTTGTTTTCTGTTTTATTGCTTTGGATTTTTTTAATGATTATTTTTCTGTTTTATTTTTCATTATACACATGTATCTCAGAATATCAAGATTGAAGAAAGAATTAGAGAAAATGACTACTAATTATTTAATACACCTTTCTTTAATATTTATTTGTTGCTTAGCTATATTTAAGCTCCTAATTAAAAATATCAGACACATCTAATGCTCGAGTTCGAGAGCTATAAGTCAAATGCTTGTTTAACATGGCAAAGAATGAAATAAAAATAAGTAACTTTTGTGTATTTGTAAATTTCTAGAACATTTGTTTTAAATCACCATTTTGCAAGCGTGTTTTATTTGTTTTCTTAAATTGTTAAATATCTATTTCATTTAGCTCTAATCCATCTTTATTTGATACCAATGGCCGTACGTTTTGCATTTGCACAGTATGAGCAGGTGTCGACCAGATTTGAAGGTAAAAAATTAGATCAAAATTCAAGGAGATGTTTCCAGTTTATAATAAAAAAGAATTTAATGGTTTAAAGAAATAGGTTGTTTTGGCACCGATATCTTTTTATTAGTATAAAATAAAAAGTATAGAAAATAGAATGTATTCTTATATTTCAGAAATAAAAATTTGGACATTGTTAATAGCCTTTCAGACATCGATTATCAAATTCAAAATTTTCGGGTAGGCTTTCGATAGATTTGGTTTTGCAAGGTAGAATTTTGAGAATAGATTAAACGCATAAAATGGATTTATTTTTCGTATTTTGCCTTTATTTTTAAAAAATGAATTAGGTACATATTCATTCGCCGTTGTTCAGCTAAATCAAATTCAAATAAAAATGATTTTTTTAATAGGAATATAGCAGCAAATGAATCTTTTGTTTCGCCACTCGGTCCTTCTTCCTTACTGGTTTGAAAAGGCGTGTATATAGGGTTAGAATAAAAAAAGGATAATTCTTGGTACTTTGCATCATCTAGTTTTTCCATAAAGAACCGCTTTCATATTTGTTAAAAATGGATCTATTCATGTTGGATAAATTATTAATACCTGATTTTGGAATGTATGCAGTAACTGAGAATATAATGGGTTTGATGATTTTTTAGAAATGTATTTATACAATTTGTTTTCAAAGCACCGTTTGCATTAGTAGAGATATATTTTCAAACCCGGTGGTATGAATCTTGCTTTCATACCTGGGTCGGGGTTTCAAGCGAACAAACGAGGGTGGGCTCGGTCTTTGGCCCAAAGTGCATTGATAATGAGTACTAAGCTTGCTTGGGAACTAAACAATGGGGTTTTGTAGTGTTTCCTCCCTTCACCCGGAGGCGCACTGTGCTCCCCTCGGTAGAATATCGTTCTTTTAGTATAGAAGGCTTTACAGAAGCTTCGGCGTTGTGGTGGCCATTTTAGAAATATTACCAGCGTGGGTCCTTTGATTTTAAAGATACTTATTGTTCGCAATGAAATAGTATATTTGATATAGGAATAAATATGTATTTGGTGAAACTAAAACAACATTTCGCACGCTTGCAGCATGTCACGTGCGGCATTCAGCCGGGATTAGAGCGCCCTGAGGTCAAAGTGTCAGAATTTCTGAGGAGTAGAGCAATCCTTTTGCGTATTTTGAGCAAGTTAAGCAGTTTTTAAACTAGTACCGGGTTATTCGAAATTTTATTTGAGTACCGTTCTGTCTCTAATCATGTTTCGCAAGAGCTAGAAAGGAAGAATTAATATTAATTACGTTGGTGGGGAAGAAAGTAACTTCAGAAATGAAAGTGTTAGATTTAAGTTGTTTCAGCCGAAAAGTATAAAATTCAATAAAAAGTTTATTGATGACTGTTTAGTTAGATTGTTTCGGTCAAAATTAGAGGAAGAGGCAGCGTTGTGGAATCACCAACTTGAGTTTGAAAGGTACAGCAGGAAAAGGTTTAGGTGGAAATAGAATTGGAAAATAGGGGTGAAGGGGCCAGGTGGAAAGTCAAAGGGATAACCAAGCCAGGTTACAGCGATACCAATCCGAAACAAGCAAAACTTCAAGCAGAAGAATTTTTCCATTGTTGGTACGTGACTCTTCGATTCCTAAAAACAAGGGATGGAATTTATTTTCTCTTCTTTAGAGCACGTTCATTTAAAATCCAAAAATGTGCGGGATTGTTTGGAAGTTCGTACTAAATCTACTAGGAGAAAAAAGCTGAAATAATTTGTTTATTCCTTGAGGCTGAAAATGGCTGACTATGATAAATTAAAAAGTTTAGTTCTAAGAGAATTTGAGCCAGCACCTTTGAGGGCCTTTACCAAAAATTTTTCAGCGGCAGTGCCAAGTAGGCTACATGTTGTAGTTTGCATCTATTTGTTAACCATTTGGATCGTACCTTGATTTGAGAAATGTAAATGATTTTAATTCTTTAAAGGTTCAATTGTTAGCGTGAAGTTATATAAGCTGAATAATGAAACTATGCGTTCATAGTATAGGCAGAACAAAATTGGTTCGAGCCGGTGAGCTGGGAAAAAGAGTGTGACATGTTTTATGGCGTGGGAAGTCGTTTTAGGGTTTTCCGCATAGAGCATGTCACTAATCAGAATGACTCCCGCGAAAGGATTTTAAATATATCCCTCCTAACCGAAGCGGAGTAATAAGTCTCAATTAGAAGAAAAATTAGCTAACTCAAACAAAGTGGCGTAAATAAAAATAGAATGTTACATTTGCGGCGAAACCATTTTAAACAAGGACTGTAATAAAATATTCTAGATTAAAAAAGTAGAAAAGAATAATAATACGGCGAGGTTTGGAAGGCCTTGAGCCTTTGAAGTATGTGGTGTTTATATTGCTTTGAGGCAATGAAATTTGTGAATTACATGCGGGTTAGTTTTGCCATGTAAGTTCCGATACTTTTCCAAGATAATTGTAATGATGAATTCGGAAAAAATTACTTTAAGCTCTGCATTTGGAGAATGTAGAAGCAAAACAATTCAAGCCTTTCTAGCTCTTGATAATAATTCTTTTGGTCATCATTGGTTACGCTTGCTAGCGATCACAGATAAATTAAATGCTGAGGCTTTAATACCTCCTTCTTTACTATATGGTCATTGTTTCCGTAGGCTGGTAGTAATAAAAAAGAAAATGAGATTTTTGCCAGAATCGGCTGATGGACTTATATTGCGTTTCCAGTAGAAGTGAAAATAGAAGGCGAGTGTGAAGGAATGTAAATTTTTTATGTTGAGAGTGAGAACTCAGCTAGTATAAATTTTAATTCGGATTACACACTAAAATGAAGGGTGGGCAAGGAATAAGATTTGGGTTATCTTTGAGGACATTTGAAGTTAAAATTAAATAAGAAATTTTTTATTAATTGATGGGTTAATTTATTACAGGGATAAAATTCTAAATGAACCAGTCATGCAATTAGTTTACGCGTGCAGAATAGATAAAGTAATAAAGCTAGCCCATGAGTCAGTTTTTGGAGGTCATATCGAGTTAAAACTAAAAAGAAGGATAAATATGTTTCGTACAATCCAACCGTATAAGTACGGGGTTTCATTCCGGGCCTTGTAAGGTGCGTAAGCTGAGAGCACAGAAATTTGGAGATGAGTTTCCCATTACACTATTGTCCATCCTGAGCTTCCCTTTGGTGCAATATAGATGTTATTGGACCTATTCAACCGCCTTCTGGCAGAGGGCATAGATAGGATTCTTGTGCTGATGGATCAACATACCGCGTTGTCCTGAAAACAGTACCACTTAGATCCCTAACAGCCAAAACTGCATGTGACTCTCTATTACAAATATTCTCTCGAGGACTGTAATTCCGAGTATAATTTGCTAAATTGAATTCAGGGCGCAAGCTTTAGGTCGGCTTTAACCAAATTTAGAAGGTTGGATCTGGGTCCTCGGTTTTATATTACCGTACAGCCTTCAGGATAAGTTGAAAGTGAATAAAGTGGTAGGAAGGACTTGCGTTAAATGGGGTGAAGATTAAGAATCACGGGATGACAGTACAACTTTTTATATTGTTTCTATACCGTGAGAGTGCGACCTTTCGCTGGTGTATCACCATTTAAGTTGCTTATTGCTTGAAGAAGCTAGATCCCCAGATTTGGCTATTCTTAAATCATCCTGGAGCGGGGCTGAAATACATCTTCAAACTGAACATTTCCCAATCAGCTGCTGATTACCTTCGGGAAATGAAGATAAAAAGGCGAGAGGAAAAGGCTGCTGAGTGCATCCTTAACTGCTGCTCAGAAACAAAAAGGCTTATGGAGATTACTTCAACAAGAGGTCATCAGTACGAAGAATTTTATCGGAAAAAAAAGTTGTTTTGCTGATACCAGATTCTAGTAATAAGATCTATGCGAGATGGACTGGACCTGGAGAGATAATTCAATCACATCCTCGTGCACTTGCAGTTGGGGTTGGCCGCGAAGATGACCACGAATTGGGAGAAACCCACCCCACTCTGAATTTATCGAGTTACATCTGAAGAGGGATTCTACATGAAACCGACCTGAGATCATCTATGAAGGAGACTGAGGGTATAGTTCTTCTAAACACCAAACACTATTCACAAGTGATATAGAAAATAGCCAAAGTAAAGGGACTCATCAAAGATTCATAAAGCCCGAACATTGAGCGTAATTGGTTTAAAGTATATAAGCATCCCAGAGTCAGAGATTAAAGTTGATGAGCAGATGGGGAAAAGCTTTTGCTGACTTGATTTAATTAAAAGAATCTGGCCTTGAAATAGCCTATCAATTGTTTTGCGTTTACAAGAAAAGATGGTACCCCTGCGACTGCGTTGACTTCAGGAAGCTCTTAACTTCGGAGAGTGTTTCCGATGATTTTCCTATGGAAGATGCAGTGGAGCTGTACATTCTATTGGAAGAGCCAATAATGGCCATAGCGTTAAGATCTCTTGAAGGTGGAACACCACCATGGCGAGGAAGACAGCAAAAAATATTACATCTTTTCAAGACCTTCCGCCGACAGCAATTACCCGTTTCAAGGTGATGAGTTTTGGTTTTGAAAAATGCCTTTGCCACACTTCAGTGAAATGAACAAAGCATTGTAGGTGTTATAGAAATTTTCCGCGTGCCTACATGCAGCTATCTTCTCCAAAATTGGGAAAGACATCTTTTCATCTGGATACTGTTTTAACAGAAACTTTCAGAGTTAAATTTCCTGTGAACCTCAAAAAGTGTGCTTTTGGAAAAACTCAAATTAAATATTTGGGTCATATTATCGGTTCTGGTAGCTTGAACCAGATCTCGAAAAGACTGCAGTTATCCAACAACTTATCGAGTGCCTAAAGCGAAGAAGAAGGGCTTCGTGAGTGTACTTGGTTTTGTGTAATTACTATCGAATATATTCCTATAAATATTCCAGAACTTGTGTATCCATTGACAGAACTCACTAAAGAGAGTACCTGATTCCATCCATGGACTGAAAAACATGATTCCTCTTTTTCATCTTCTTAAAAAGGCTTTAGTGGAAGCACCTTAAGCTGTACTCTCCAGTGCCTGATAAACCGTATACCACATTTCATTCAGATGCATCACCAAATTGGCATAGCTGCTTGCCACCAATCACAAAATGGGGTGATAAGTGTTACCCAATTGCTTACATAGTAAAAATTAAATGAAGACTCAACAGTCATGGTCAACTATTGAGCAGCGAGACATTTGCGATTGCGTGGAGCTTAAAAAAGTTGAAGTATGGGTATTTGGGACAGAAATTGAATTTTATACTGATCATAACCCTTTACCTTACTTAACAAAGAGTACACAACGTCTACTGGGGTTTACAAAGGTGGGCTTTTGCTACAAAAAGTTCAATGTGACAATCAAACATTGTCCTGGTGTGAAAATGCCTCATGCTGATGCACTCTCGATTATTCTTAACCAATGTGATTTTTCAATTAAAAAATTTAGATTTAGTGAGATATTATTTTCTTTATCTCATTTTGTGTATCTCATTTATATTTATTTATTATTGTCTATTTACATTTTTAAAAAAATGCTAAATGTTTTTACTTTCTAATAATATTTTTTAGATTAATGTTGTTTATTCTGTGGGAATTCCTTAAATTTCAATTTTTCTTGATTATTATGATATAATTAATCATATCAAAATGGTATTTCTTAATTTAGTTTTTGTGTAATTTCTTATATATACTTTATTTTTCATATTTTTTATGTGTGAGGTAATGCTAGTTACTTGTATATTAATTAACATGATATGAATGTATCTTATTTTTATGCTTTATAGTCAGATTGAAGTATATCATGTGTGACACATCAATCTTGTGTGTGGGGGTGTGGTGTTTCTCCCTTCACCAGGAGGCCTTGCTAATGTGCTCCCCTCCGGTAAGTGTGTTCTTTTTAGTATTATAGAGGAAGCTTCACCGTACGGCGTTAGGTCAGGTGGCCATTTTGAAATAATACCAGCGTGGGTCCTTTGATTTCAAAATTTTTCATGTTCATAGTAAATAAATGTGCTGTCCTCAAGAATATGTCTGTTGGTGAAACTAAAACAACATTCCACACTTTGCCTCAACATATCACAATGTTTCTCATCAGATTGACCACCTGGTCAGAACTTCTGCTCATGCATCTCCGGTCAGGAAAACTGAGATAAGCTCAGTTGGCCTTGGCTCTTCCGCCACTGAGTTTAGTTTTTAGAAATATTTTTTTAAAACATTTAGGCGATCTTTTAATTTTATATGTAAACTTTATAACAGATTAATATGTAATTTTTTTTCTTAGTATCACATCTTTTTGTAGGAATGTTTCATTTTATTGGTGGTAAATACACTTTTTTCTACGAAATTAAATCTGACCCTTTACTAAAGATGACTCGTCAACAGTATTTAATTACAAGACTTACAATAGCTCTATTGTTTTTTTTCCTTCTCTTCACTTTAACAGTCCAGAACAAGAATCACTTCCAAGAAAGAGCAATTCCAAGATTCATAGCCTCCTCTCATCTCTAGCAACTAAAGAGTCATCGACAAGTGACGGAGAGCCTCAAGGCAGTGCAAGTAGCAGTAGTGACGGCTCTCTGCCATCCATCAGCAGTGAACATCGACTACCACGATTTTGCTACAACTGTGGGACAAAGTATCCCATTGTTAGTGCCAAGTATTGCTGTGAATGTGGAGCTCAGAGGTTTATTTTGGGCATGAATGACAACTTGCTTACAATATCTTAATCTATAACTATTTTTGGTTTTTAATAATCAAGTTTTAAGTATTTTTTTTTAAACATTGTTAAAATGAGAGGAAGGTCCACTACTGCCAATGATTTAAACATTTTTGTCTTGTTTTCTTAGTCAATTTTGTCCTTTCTAGTCAAATCGTGCATGAATTTAATATTTTAATTTTACGAATTAAATTGTATAAAATTATTTATTTTTGGAATAATAGTGCAATTAAAGTGATGTACATTGTGGAGAACTGAAATGATTGCAAATATTTTCTTTAATAAGAATGTTCAGTGATGTTAAAAACATATTTGAAAAGTTTTTCATTTATACTGTTCTGTATTATACACAGAACATTATGCACTAAAAAATTAAAATGCAATTTTGTGATACAAATAACTATTGAGTTTGTAATTTCTGTATTTAGATTATAAAGTGCTAAGATAAGTTGTTGTCTCTAAAGTTAAGGCAGCTAAAAGAAAAAAAAAATTGAGTAAAGTAATCTAAGGATATTTCAGTAATTTCATGATGAAGGATTTTTTGGGAATAATTTGATATTTTTGGGGTTTTTAAATTTGAACGCGTTTTTGTTGCTGGATTGAAATCAAAAATGGCGTCTAAACGGGGTTAAATTTAAAAATTGTTTTGAAATAAAAAGGGTATAGGGAAAAGATTGATAGTAAACTAGATCAATCAATAAATAATGAATAATAATATTATCTAATAAAAGTAATTGTAGTAATTAAAATAATATAACAATATAATAATCTGAAAAATATTTTTTTGAATTATATATAATATTCATATATGATTTTATAACAGTTATTAGAAATAATAATCAAAAATATAATTAAATAGTAAATTAAAAGAATAATCGTGAATTTAAAAAAAAAAAATAATGCATAAGAGTAATACTTTCCATAAAAATTTTAAAAAAACAACAGAAATATTATAAATAAAAAGATTAATTTTAATTAAATAACAACTATAAATAAATAACTATTTTATAAAAAAAAAAAACAAAATATGTGATAATATTTATAAATAAATTCAAAAGAAAAAATTATAAAAAACAATATTATAGGATTATATTACCCATGTATTCATTTTTTTTCATTATGAATAAAATAATTACATAATGTATGTTAAAAAAAATTTAGAATATCAATTAAAAGTAGTGAAAGTTGCAATATGAAACTTGCATTGTAAGTTCCTTCAAGAATTTCACAACAAAGAACAAAAAAAAAACCACATTTTAAAAGAAAATAAACGTTTATAGCGATAATTAAAAGCACAACACTTATTCTTTTAAAAATAAATATTCTAGTAACCTTTTTTGAAATATCCTTTTTTCGAAAATAGAAAATTAAAACAAAAGGCCAAAGCAATAGAAAAAAACACTGAAAATGTTTAAATTCTAACAGAAATAAAAAATTTTTTATTAATATCGTCTGAAAGAAAAGGGGTTACACCCCGGGAAAAAAAACGAATTAAAGTTATTTCTAATATACTTTACCCCCATGGAAAACCACATCGCAGACAAAAAAATAAAAGGTAACCTATTGAAATATAGCCCATCTTCAACATAAAAAAAAAAGGGGCCTACACCCTATCAAATTAGCAGGTTTTTTATTTGGGTGATTTTTTTACTATATGTTGTTTTCATAAAAAAAAAATACCTTTTCTGTATGCTAAAAAAGAATTCTACTATTATAATGTACAATTTGAAAGAATTGGTTACATCTTTACATGAATCAACAGGTGTATTTAGATAGTTAATTAAAATTAGCTTTTTGTAGATTTAATATATAATCTATAAGTAAGACTTCCGTCCATTTACATTTTTGCTATATTTTATACTTATCAATTGAAATCAAAATTTACAAAGCGTAGTATATGTCTTCAGATACACATTTTATTACATGAGAAAAATTAGATTAATTTTCAGAATAACCGTCAAATTAATTTCTTAAAGTCTTTTTACAAAGTTCTAAAACTTGTTTTTGATGTTAGATTTTTTTAAGTCAATCATATAATTATATTCTTATCTATTATGAAAAAGTTTTATTTTTTGTATACCATGTATTTTGTGTACTATTTTTCCACATGCAGAAATTTACCAAAAATCTAATCTAATTCATTTCTATTAAAAGAAAAAACTACCATGTTTTACTTCACATTCAATATCATTTTGTTGTGAATGATTAAACTCGATTCTAGTCATTGTCATGAAATTAAACATTTTATTTGTCTCAATGATATTACTAAATTGTAATGGAATGTTATTAACCCTCTAAGCGGTCTGCACTTAAAAATATTGCCATTCTGGAGATTTCTCAAAAGCGGTTGAGCCGTATTTTTAAGAATGCGACTTGGTCGCTTTTGGGAATCTTGCTTGGAGGGTTAAACAAAGTGCTATGTATTATTTTATCACCTTATTTTATGCTTTAGTATATTTTTGCCAAATATTTATTTTCAGGTGTGTTATTATTAAACAATATTTCTGGTTAAAAATTTATGCCATTTTTAATGTATTCAGTCACAGCTTTAATTTATGGCACTTAAGTGGACAAATTGTTATGACCACCCCCTAAATACAATATTGAACCACCAGAGACCATATCCGATGGATGGTACTGGATCCAACTGCCTGATGACCTGTTGCATCTCATTCTACAGATTCTCACTTGGATCGAGATTTGGCGATTGTACAGGTTAACTAAGCAAAGTAAGGCTTCTGTCATGCCCTTGGAACCATATGGAGATTGCTCCATGTTATACAGCTGGCACTTTGTCCTGCTGAAAGTATCCATCTCTGGCAGGGTACTTTATTAATATACGTGATCTGCGATAACACTTAAATACTCTTGGTCATTCAGATGTTCTTGAATGAACATGAATTAAAGGACACATGCAATACCAAGATAAAGTCTCCCAAACCATAATAATGCCTCTACTAGCTTGAAGAGTTATGGCAATGCAAATGGATATTTTTCTTTCAAATTCTGTTCTCTCTATATTCGCACCCTGCCTTCTGCATGGCACAGTTCAAAACATGTTTCATTGAACCTCATGATCTTTTTCTAGTGATCTACAATCCAATCCTTTTACAGAACTAGACATCTGTTCTTGTTCAAGGCCAATAGAAAAGGTTTTGAAACAGGTTATCGAATACCATAGTCTGTACGGTGTAATTTTTTTTATTGTAAATTTTTATAAATTCCTGTGCACTACAAAGTATCACACAGACACTGAAAGTATGAAACATGCATTACAAAGGAAAGAAAGAATTTTAAAGTCATGAACGATTGTAAACATTTACAATAAATTTCCAGAACATTTCAGAAGCCAATTTATATTAATGCCCTTGCAGGTTTTGTTGAGAACTCACTTTTTGAAGATCATTAGGCACATTTTTAACAAAGATGGCCTGATTCCTCCTTAAGTTTGGTTAAAAGTCTATTCCAATCATCTTAAGAAAAACGTTTCCTCAATATTTTTCAAGCACATACACCTAGTTTACTTTCTTCTGATGATGTTTGGAAAATTACTCCATCTGAGCAATTTTTTGAACCTACAACTGTCTTCTGTTTCTTTGGATTACTATCATTCATGACATCAGATGGTGCAGTCACACTGGCATAACTTGACTTTGTTAATTATTTGGAAACCATTACAGACTTAATTTTTTCAAAATTCTTATATATAGAAGATTTTAATTCACCTAAAGCTTGCTAGGTCTCTTCATGCACCTGGTGGTTCATGTTATATTTTCATAGAAGTGCTGATTCAATTTCTTTCAACAAAAAAAAAACGTCATTCTCCATCAAGGTAATGTGCGGCAAACATTTCATTCAGAGATTTTCGCAGTTGCTTCTTGATTAACCTCTTAACAGCCAATTAAAAATTGTGATTTGCTCCCCAGTGCCATTTTTCAAATAAGCACACATGCGGTGCAGTGCATTGAGGAAGGGGGAGAAAAAGCACAACCAGGCAAATTTTTCCTGAAATAAATCCTTTGTACTTTTAGCAGTAAAATTATTGCAAAGCTGAGGATCCTATTTCATAAAGACATAAATATGTGTATGGGGCATTCAACACACCAGTTGAGCAAAACATACAGCAAGACCCCGCTTAACACTGTTTTGATTTAATGCTCTTTTTATTTGAATTGTGGGATCCCCTGAAATTGCACACAGCGTTAGGCTTCCCATTATCGGAAGCAGTTTATCTGTGTTTCTTCTTTGCTGCGGTGTTATACGAACGTATTTTTATCGTTTCAAACTTTTGTTGACGTTATTGTAAGTATAAATTTCTGTAATATAATGATTGCTATGTGATAAATATTATAATTTTTATCATAGAGGATAGTAAAAAACATGAAAATAAAGCAACAAGATAAAGCATTTCAACCAGAAACTAAAATGCAAGTGATTAGAAGATTAGATACTGGTGAACATCAATCTTAAATTGGTGCCGCTTGAATTTGGCAACTTCAAGAATAAGGACCATTTTTAAGAATAAAGAAAAAATATTGTCATTGGTAACTGCAATTACA
This sequence comes from Trichonephila inaurata madagascariensis, assembly GCA_019973955.1. Taxonomy (NCBI): domain Eukaryota; kingdom Metazoa; phylum Arthropoda; class Arachnida; order Araneae; family Nephilidae; genus Trichonephila; species Trichonephila inaurata. Next base: position 64,293 of record BMAV01023219.1, on the reverse strand, counting down.
ACAAGCTCTGCAACTAGAATTACCCTTTCCAGAAATAATACAATACAGGAAATGGTAAAACGACTTTCTATATGGATTGATGACGAGACTGAATGATCTGAAATGTAAACATACTGACTTAGAATTCATTTTTATATGTATGTATATTAGTTTATTATGTTTCTATATTTGCAATAAATAAATTTGTTTTTGTTATAAAAAACATAATACATTTAATGGTAAAATACCTGGCCAATCTTCCCCTAACCTCGTTATTTACATAATGAGATAACCTCGTTTAACGCTGTTTCATATTACGCTCTACTTTGATGGAACGTATACCCTGCATTAAGCTAGGTCTTATTGTATATGCCAGGGCAGTTCCGAGTTTTTCTGCAACTTGAAGCATGGTTGGATTGGACAACTTTCAGTAGCAGCTTGCTACTGACAACAACAGTCGCAAGCTTGACTCCTGCTCACAAACACTTCACAAGTGCAGCTGTTTTGCATGCTTCAAGCACCTACAAATCTACCACAGCTAAATCCTGTTTCCACCCTATTCCTCCAGAGACACCTATGTGAAGTTATTGTTGATATCCTATGTCATAATAATTTGGCCACTCAGTGTATATGTAAAGTAAGACAAGATTTAAATTTACTAAAAAAAGTACTTTAAAAAATTATTCATTTCCAAGTTTTAATGTGTAATATTTCAAAAATAGTGAAATAAAATTTATTTCTCTGATATATGCATCGGTTTGCTTGATAATGTTAAAATAAAACATGACTAATGTATTTTAATTTAGATTTATATGCTTAAGATTATAATATTTGAAATATATCTGATGTTAAAAATGTTGAAGTGCAATATCTAACTAGTTCTTGCTCATGGAAGTGGCTTTTAGATATTTTTGTAACATTAAAAACACATAAAAAATGGGCATATTTTAGAACCATGGCTCTAATAAGGTAATCCAATATTTATTTCTTGGAATAAAATCTGTAAAATTGTTTTTAATATAGTTTTGTTTTAAATAAAAGTAACAAAGTGAATTATTATTCAAGATTTTATTTTAGATTATCACAATCATATCACATTTATATAGTAGTTGCACAATATAATGTTGAATACAAAATTTCCAAAAGGTATATATTATTTCTAAAATATTTTTTCTTCCCATATAAAATTCCTTCCATTATATGTAATTTGAACGACAATGAAAGAAAAATGTAGGGTAGACATTTTCAAAGATCGTTAATTCATAATCCATTTGATTGGTTAATAACAGAAGATTAAGCATTTCAATTGATGCTTGATTTGTTCCAAAGTGGACAAAATCTGAAGCAAGGCACTTTAAATATGGATGAAAAATTAGTTTAATTCCTGAATAAAATTTAAATTAGCATAAAATGCCTATAACATTTTAGATAAGCTCTTGTAAATATTTATATTATAAAAATAAAAATGCTTCAAATTTTTTTGAAACATCTAAAGAGTAGAGCCTGAAAATTCAAATGCAATATTGTGCACACTTTTAAGTATCAAGATTAACATGCAGTATCATAATTAATTTCAATAATTTCAAAGATTCACACCTGCATTCAGGCAAATCTGATGGAAGAGACAATAATGTCATTTTCTATGTAAAGTGTATCGAAGCGGCTCATAGGATGTAATCGATGTCTAAATTCGACAAAGTGTTGTCCATTGATTGCCACCATGTATCTCTCATTCTCGATTCGTATTATCATATCGAAGTTGACAGCTGGTTGAAATGGAAAATGAGAAATAATGGTTTCTTCTCTATCCCAGACATTGTTGGTACGACTGTTACGCACAATGGAATGACTGAAAAACCTAGCATCAAAATGGAAGGCTATGTCTGGGGGAGGATAAGGTGCTGTGCCACTTTGGAAATTGATTGTAAATCTGAAAAAAGTAGTTACACATTAAAATATTCACAAAATTTGTTACTAGACTTATTTGAGATTTTTTTTTATTTTAACAATATATTATGAATGTTTTCCTTCCATATTATTGATTTAGAGGAATGAAAAGAATCAATAAATGATTGAATTAATTCACTTAAGAAACAGAAATGTATTCTTATTAATTTGCTGTAATATATACTTACTGTAGTGGATAAAATTTTTTTTTTTTACAACAAGGATAAAAAAATTCTTTTAAACATGAAAAAAATTAATTATCACAAAGAGTATTGAAAATGTTATTTAAAAAAATACAATAATTTCAAAAAATAATAATGCTACTAAAATTTATGCTACTACAAAAGGTTATATAAACAGAATTGAAAAATGTAAGAAATATCAAACTATATTCTAATTCTGGAAAAGGACAATGGCAGGTTGTTTTACAGATTAAAGGATAAAGAATTAAAATTATTTTTGAAGAAATCTAAAATACATTCCGAAAACTAGATCTGAATTTGTTTACAGTTAGTAAAAATGGAAAGCTCCAAAAATAGTTTTTAAATCTCTGTGGCTATTCAAAAGTTCAAAGTTTATTTTTAATATCTTGAGAAAAAATAACTTACTTTTGAGCGCTAGCAGAAGGTCGACCACTGATGTACACCATCATGCCTGGTTTAATACCACCATAAATAGGATATGCATATGGTATGCTCTGGAAGAGAAAGATGATAACATGAAACAAGAATTCATTCAAGACAGATTAAAAAGATTCTACTGAAATTATTTTATCCACATAGACATAGTAATATGCCCTCCATCAAAATGTATTTTTAAAAATCCATTGATATATTTTTAAAAATAATATACATTATTCTAAACATTTACATTAAACTTTTCATTCTCTTATCTTCAGTTTTCTACAATCCAATAATTCACGAAATGAATTATTGGATTGTATGATGATGGTTCATAAGCAGATCATTTTAAAATACATTGATAGTATTCTTAAGTTTGCAGAAAATCTGAATGACCATATTTACTTTCATTTTTAATAGCTTATTAGGCAAAATTTTATTCATTTAATAATAAAGATGTACAATCTTTATTATATTGAAGTTTTATATTAAATTATAAATAAAATTTTCAAAATATTCCTTTAAAATTCTACAGCAGTTGTTACCTACATTGTACCTAATATGAATTAGATTACTGTATAAGACAAAATATTATTCTAGAGTTTAGGGATTGTAATATGGAACAAAAAAATTCAATATTGGTATTCGTTAATTTTTTTTTAGATCCGGTATTAGAAATTTTAGAAAAAGAAAGCATAGGTGATTCTTTGTTTTATTAGAGAGTGTAAATATCACAAAAAATAACTTGTAACTTACAAAGAATCACAAAAAAGTGAAGGAACATCTTATTTATATAAATCACAAAAAGTGTAAATATCACTATTCAGTCTGTGGTACTATTACAAATTTTTGAAATGTGATCTTAAAAAACATAATGCATCAATTGTACTGTCATTAAGCCTGGAACGTAATTTTGTGCAATTACCAGCTTTTGAAAATGCTTTTTCAGCATCTAAGCTACTGGTGGTACTGTTAGCAATACGAGATATATTTTTTTAAAGTATTTACCTCTAAATCCCTCATCTTCAAATACATTGATAATAACAATTCTTGATCAGAAATAGTTTTTCTTATAGTATTAATCGATGGTGGTAGGTTTTTAAAACCTCTGGATGATATTGATTTTCTTACTTCAGTAGAAGTATAAAACACTTGAAATGGCAAACCATCTAATGCTGTCATTTTACTTATAATTTCATCTAAATTATTTATTTATTATTATTCTTTTTTTTACAATTATCTAAAATCTGATGGCTTGGGCTTGAAAACTGTGCTTAAATTTGTATCTTTATCGCAATTAGATATTTCCTCTTTAACAAATTTATATCATTGTTTGTTTTTAAATTTGTATGGAATCTGCTTGTACTTCCTCCATTCACTTTAATAGCTCTTGCAAATTTTTTACATAGTGCCACCATATTCTTTTCATCATATAAATAATGAAACCCAACTGAAGTAGCAACTGATTTTTTTAATGTTCTTTAAAGTTATCCTTATTCATTATTATGGGTTATTATTTATGAGTATATATAATGAATCTGAAAAATATTTTGAGCCCTTAAGTATGATATGCAAATACAATGTGAATAACAAACTCACCAATTTAAAAAATACCAAAATATTACACACTTTCTTCACAACTACAACCTTGTTTTCACAGATACAAATATCAGACTACCAACCTTGCACATGTACAGTATCACTGAACTGCAATAGGATAGTTTTGGATCGACTCCTTGTACGATTCACATATTTTATCACTTCTCTTGGTTGTATGATGAAACTTTAAATTCACAGTCTAATTAATTTTGCAGTTAGGGAGACATAAAAACAAAAACATACTATTTTGCTATGTTGGCGATCACTGAACATATAGTGGAGACAATTTTAAAAATTTCTACTAAATACCAAAAAAACGGTATTTAAAGTTGTGAATATCGGAATTTCAAATTTGTACAAATGGCTCAAAATACCGGTATTTGGTATCCCGATATTGCAATCTCTAGTAGAGTCCTGAAAACTCTGCCTAATGTGGACCGAAGGGTGGCCAACTTTGTGAAAATGGAGGGCAATTGAGAATGGGATTAAAAAAGAATAAGTATGAGCATTTCCTCAGAAAATATTGAACTGCACTTGTAGGTATTGTTTGCTTGAGAATACAATAGAAAATAAACTGCCCAAATGCCCTTAAAGAAAAGTGAATAGTTTATGAAGGCATAGCATACAGTAATTTACCTGATCAGACACACCTCAGAAAAATACTTTATGAAGGCATAAAGCTGCCTAAAACAAAAATTAAGTAATCGTCTTTGCAAAAACTGGCTACCTTTTTTAAAAAAGAAATGCATAATACCCTGTTGTCTTCTGTACTGCACTCTGCATTTTGCTGCTTCATCACGAAGGAACAGTAGGTCCATTATCAATGCACCTAGTTGAAAATACTGAAGGGTGGTTGACAGCCTTTAGTCCCTCCCTATGTGATATTTTAGTTCATAAGGTGTCCTGTTAAAGTTAACTTCTTCATTTTTTTATTAAATGTGACAGCAGCAATAATTTCTGCATTGGACATAATGTCATGGGTTTTTTTCCAACCAGCAAGGGTGTAGTCGAGTTATCGAGCACAGTTTTTTGGAACTCTATTGTAGTGCATTATTTGGAGACAAATTGTTAATGCACAGAAGGTGACAATGAAATTAAATAATTGTATTCGAAGAATTTTGTAAACTTCTTACAGCTTAAATTTCTTTTACAAATTGAGAATAAGTTTCTTACTGGATTATAGACAGGTGCCAGGTTAGAAGCTCCAGGGTAATATCCAGGTTGTGGAGCAATTTGTTCAGGAGGTGGAATTACACAAGTACCTGGAATAAAAGAAGTTCCAGTGACAACTGTACGTGTAGATGGAGTAGGATAAGCTGGAGGAATACCAGGAACTGGACAAATACCAGGATTAGTTGGTATACCAGGAATTGGATATATACCTGGATTTGTTGGAATGCCAGGGACTGGGCAAATACCAGGGTTGGTTGGAATTCCAGGACAGACAGCCTACAAATAAAAAAACCCATTAAAAATTTAATTGAAGACTTAAATTTCAAAATATTATAGATATGTACTTACCAAAATAAAGCATATTATTTAAAGTAAAATCTAACAAAATATTGTCAAAATACATGTAAATTATCACAACTGATGAAACATTAAAAAAAAAATGTGTGAAAAAGATTTGAGACATACATTCTTCTGTCAAAACATAGTTAAAAATAATTAAAAAAAAAAAGTACTGTATTAGGTGAATTGTTGAATCAGCCACTTCTCTGACAAAAATCTCCAATTTGTCTGAACTGACATCTCCTTCACTGAAAAAGAAACTCGGGAGGGTTACCTGATTTAGCGAGAAAACACTTGGCCGATTCAACAAACCAACCCTGTTTTGTTGATAGGACATGCAATTAAATTTTTTGATTTTGTGAAAACTTTACCATAAAATATTTTTGTTTTGGCAATAACGCAACAAACCAAGAACATTTTCCTTTGATTGCTTCTAGTAATACACCTAAAGATTGTTTGGATACCTGAACATGGAGACATTTATTAGCTTACTGGAGGATTCCTCCAAATTTCCATTACAAAATAGAACATGTCCTGTTTAGATTTCATAAACATACCATCACATCTGTACTCAATTAGTTTTCCCAAATTTGATGTTCCCGAATGTAACCAAAAAACTTCAAAAATAATGGTCAAACCAAATTCCTAATATGGCTCATGGCTTAACTCATTTTGCTGTGGCAGGTAGAAAGAGTACATTTTAATCGAATGTCATTTCTACAGTAACTTTATTTTGAGATTTTTCTCAAATGTTGCATTAGCAGGTAAAGGCGCTTTTCTTAGAAAAAATACTGCAACTTGTTTCTGTATTGCAGGCAAGTCCCAAGTTTTCACTATGCTTAAGCATATGAATTTTATTTAATGATTTATTGCTTGTATGTGTGTTGTTTGCAAAAAATAACAAAATCCCAAATAAATATTATAAAGAATTTACATAGCATTAATAAAAACTTTTAAACAGATTTGAGTTTTAAAAAATTTAAACCACCTCCTTAAAATTTTAAACTGTCTTAAATGCATAATATAATAATTAGACATTACAAATTCTCCTAAAATTTTACTTTAATAGAATTATCCAGTATTATATTAATTCTTTACTTACAAATAAGTATTGGAAACTAATTATCTTTCAAGTAATAAAAGAGTTAAATGTATACATACAAAAAGTTACAATTTAGATATTTTTCCCAAAAAAAAAAAGTTTAAAAAATATCAAAATAAAATAATATAAAATAAAGCTTTTTTTAAAAATTTCAAAATTTATGTTAAATTTTAAAAAGGTTTTTAAAAAAAACTTAATTTCAAAAAGTAATTATGAAATCACCTGCCATTAATTGTTATTAAAAAGGGGACAGTTAAAAAATTTTTTAAGGGAAAACAAAAGGGAGCCCTTTTGGGGTAAGACTAATTGTTGATTAATGAATTTATAAATAATGGATTTTTGCTGATAGTTTAAAGCAAGACTTTTTATTGTTTCATGAAGGAAATAAACACGCAATGCGTAAAAATGTATAAGTAAAATTTTTAAAGCATCATATCTATTATTTTACAGCATGGGACAAGAATATACAGAGTTAAGTAAAATATTAATATTCTGAGTTTATTTATAAAAAATTATGACACATGGATTGATTGAAATTGCGTCGCCTGTTCAGAAACCCCACGGGTTTTTGGGGGGAAACCCGCGAAATTTTTTAAACCATGGTCAATGGCGTAGCGGCCCCTGAGTCCCCCCCCCTTTCAACTACCACACCCCCACCCAGGGGGGCGTTTCAGCTCCGATTTCGTCATCCTGCCTAGGGGGCGGGTCTTTATGGTACTGGGCCGAACTGTGCAGGAAACCACTGTCTATGACACATGGAATGAAAAGATTTAAACATGGGAAAAAACCCAGCAAGGATTAATGTCCATTACTGCAACCATGTTGGTGAAATTTAAGAAATTTTTTATTGCAAAAACATTTTTAAACAGCCATGCATGCTTGCACAGCTATATTTTAAGTTTTAATTACTTTTATCAAAACTTGGAAATGAGGTTTTGCAATTTTCCTGTGGGGATTTTAATATAAAATTTAAGAATGCTAAAACACTGAATACACGAGGGTCCTTTAGAAAATAAAGAACTGAACTCAGTGGTGCAACAGCCCATGATGTCCAAGGCCTACTGTACCTATCTCAGTTTATGTGACCTTAAAGTCGTGCATGTGCAAAATTTTTTTTTGGTCAAGAGGTCGCTGACCGGAAACCCCCTATGTTCAGTTCCCCGAACTTTGTACTTTTTGTCAACCCACAGGGGGTGAAACTAGGCCTTGCCCAGCCTGGAATTTGAACCACAGCAGTAGCATAACGTACACCCCAGCACTCTAGGGGACCTGACTAGAAGTCTGACTGATCCCAATTTTTGATCCCAATTTTGATTTGCAAGCTCAGGCTTAGGGCACAAAACCTGACTTTGCACAGAGGGCCCTAATATTCTCAGTTATGCCACTGAACCACAGACCTGTGGCGTGGAAGTGCGATACACTACCAGTAAGGCATTGGGCTTTAGAAAATAAAGAGAATAATTATAAAAAATTAAAAAACAAAATAAAATGAAAAAACAATTTTTTTTACATGCCTAGGAAATTCATTTCTCTTTATTATCATTTCTTACATTTAACCATTTGTCATATTCATTCAAAAGCTTCAGAACTTCTATGTTATACTATTCTGCCACCACTTGTGTTCACAAGCATTCAAACAAAAGACTTATAGTCTGAACCTTGCTCTTTGAGATTATTATTTAAGTTGAGGGAAAATATTATTTTCCTGGAAAAAGAGGGCAAGAGTTTCTTGAAGGTAAATGTTTTAGAAGAGAGGAAAAAGTTGGTGAATACAATGATCGCCTGGTTTCATGCACTAGTGGAATGAAGTATAGCATGGAAATTCTGAAACTGATGAACAATGACAAATGTTTAATGCAGGTGAAAAAAAAGCTTAAATTGTTTTTTTTTGTACTTAAAATTTTTTTTTAACTAAACAGTCTTTATTTTCTGGAAGATCCTTGTTAATCCTACAACTGTAGTAAAAGATATAGGCTACTGTTATTCAACTAATTGCAATTTCAAAATGCCTTTTTTCCAAAGTATAACTTCATAGTACATGAATTTAAACAAGCATATTTCTGAGGTTAAATACTGTACTCACAACATAATTTAATAACCTTTCTTGTTGATAAAACCAACATTTTCAGAAACTTGGATTAAGATGAAAATATGCAAGGGGATAAAGCAAAGAAACGAAACACAAGCAAAAGTGGCAGTACCATTTGTCAAAACAAAACTGAAAATCCTGTATGTGTGCAATGGCATCAGGTTACTAGAATATGACTGTGATAATATTAACGTAAGAGTAGCTCTAAGAAAAATGGGATTCTTGATTTACTTATTTGGATTCAAATTATGTAATACTTGAAATTTCTATTTGCATTTGTTCATGTAATTTTTTTTCTTTTTCAATTTGTATATATTATCTAGGTATAGCCAAGCAATGAATGATTCAAATTTTGCCAAAGTGACATTTTCTAAGTTGAAAGCTACAATTAATAAATAAATATAATTAAAACTACTAAATAGAACTAATAAAAGTAGTAATTCAAATTACAATGAATTCTTGCAGATTTAAAATAAATTTTATTTATCAAAAATGCAGGAATGCAAGCAGATAAAGGCACAAAATCTATTCACTCTTAAATGTTTTAACAATCCTTTAAAAAGTAATGAACAGCATGCAATAACATTAAAGAAATGTCATAATGCAATATCTGATTTATGAGGAAAAGTTAAGATTAATTTATTTAATTTATAGATTGGATAGTTATTATAAACATAATCCAGACTGTTAAATAAAGCTGAAGCAAGCACAAAATTTTATTTCCTCCTTTCTACCTCCCAAACCATAAGTATCAGTTTATTTTTAACCAAATAATAAGATACAACCTTGTTTCTTAACTTTCAATCTGTTTTCAAATTCAAATTCATATGAAACAGAAATTGCAAAAGCACATTAAACAATCAATAAATTTTCCCAAAACCCAAAATAATCCCAAAAGTTTTATCAACCAATAAATTTTTATCCCAAAATGTAAAAGATTTCTAAAAAAAAAAAACGATTATAAATTCCCAATTTTTCCAATTTTTTCTAAACGAAAATTTTTTTTTCAATAACTAAATTTAATTCCAATATTCTATTCAAATAAGCAAGTAGTTGCTGCAAGAAATCAAATGATAATGAATTCTCCAATTTTAAACCACAATCAAATGGCAAGCAGAACACTTAAACTAGGGCTTCGATCATAAAACTTCAATGTAAAACAAAGACATATAAGCAGTCCAATTTAACGAGCATCAGTCCCTTTTATATTCAGGACAAAGGAATGTAACTGAAATTCACAACTTTATCATTGTGTCATTGCTCCTTATGGGGGTATTACTGATTATTTGTTCAACACAGCATAAATATGCTTCAATATTAAAACATTATTCGGAGAAATATCTATTCAATGTCAGTGAACAAGTAGGAAAAACTTGAAACATACAGGTGAGATGAATCCAGGAGTGATGTCACAGGTGGGGTAAACAGGATAAGGATCGTAAGTTCCAGGTTGATACTGGGAAGGAAGGAAAGATTCTCCTTAATTAAATCCAAGTAGTAATTGTAAACAGTTAATAATTGCTGTCAGTCTTTACAAACATACATCACAATCTTTCAACTAATTTTTTTTGGAGACCTGATGTGCAAAAATGATATTTTTAACAAAGAAACAAAAATAAAATTTTGTATTTTCACTTAAACCATATGCAGTTAATAATAAATCTTCGGATAAAGTTACTAAATTTTTTAAAAGCAGATAAAAACAAAAAAAGAATTTTTTAAAAAAAGTTTGAAAGTTTCAGATGTTTAATTTAATAAATCACAGACACACATAATTGAAAATGCGACGAAGCTTTCAGAAACTTTAGAAAAAAAAAATGAAGACATTGTTATTTAGATATTGCACACATACTTTTTTTAATAAGATAGAAAGAGTCGGTAAAAGAATGATTTAATAAGAGGTGAAAAATGAATAGCTTTGTATTAGTATTTTTACTACAATATTAGAACTAAATGGATTGAAAAGCTACACAATATTAAAGTTTTAAAATGAACCAATTTATATTCATAAATATTGATTGTAGTTTGGTGAAACTTGTCATATTAATATAGTTAGGCACAGTTAGCACAAAAGCAGTTTTAGTAAGGCAAATTTTAATTTTACTTTTCATGGTAATAAATATAAAACTGTATGAACATCCTTCAATGTTTCAAACTTTAAACAATATATATATATATTTAAATACGATTAAATACATTTTATAAAGAAACACTATTAAATACTTCAGTATTCCGAATAAACACACTGATAAATATCTTACAATTAAATTTTAATGCTGGAATAATACTTAATTTAGTACTATACGACGAAATAATACTGAAAAACAATTTTGGCAAATGCTTATTTCTGAGAAAAATACAAAGGAATAAACTAAAAATTTAATAAATAAATTTACTAAGAAACAAAAAACTTACAGGACTTGACTTATCAATAAACTCAATTCTATCAATTTGGACAGAACCATCTATATATATAGAAGACACTCGTTGAAGTGGTATTCTGTGGTTATACTCCCAACAATGTTGGCCATTGACAGCAATCTGAAATGAAGGTAAAAGTCTCACTGACATATATTATAAGACATTAAGAAAATAATTTCTTACTTTAACAAAATTTAATATTAGAAAATATCAATTTGAGCTTTAAAAAGAATACTGCAAACATGCGAACCATACATACACAATAAAGAATTTCTAAATAATTCACACTGTTTTCTTTCTATATAACTTGAAGTACACTCAATTTGTATACTTAACAGAAATCAAATGGAGCACAGTACACAGCAGAGATTTTTGTACATCACAAAAATTTATAAAATTATACCAAAATGTTTATTATTCAATAAATATGAAAAGCATAACTGATAATTAAAATTATACAGAAGTTAATGTATTAATTAATTTTTGGTTGTTAAGAGTAGAAAAAATTGAAAAGGAAACATATGCATTTTAAGTCCAATTTTACATCTAGTCTATATTAAAAGGAAAATAAGTTTTTCATTTTACCATTATTAATTAAAGGTTAAAATTTAGAGTAGAACCCCTTATAAAGTTATTTTTATAATTGAATCTATTTTTTTCAATATAATTTTGATTTTCACTTCATTACATTCCAACTAACCTCTATGTTGTGAAACACACACAATTTCTTAAAAATATGTTGATTACTTGAATTGTTTGAACAGTAATATATAACATTAATTTATCTCCCCTTAGTTTAAGCCTCATGCACATTTTTCAAAAATGAAGGAAAAATTGGAACATCCTACAGTTATTGAAGCTTAACTCAAATGTAAAATAAGAAAATAGAAATAAATTAGGTTAATTTATACATTTTCACACTCTACACCAAAAGGTGCAAGATGTAGATTTTGATTTTTTTTAATAATATTTAATTTCAGTATTAGTGTTCTTTTATCATATTTTTGGTCCCCAACAGGGAATTACTTTAGACCTAAAAAATTTTCCCTTTAAAATGTTTGGAAAATTTTTACCCCTAAAAAAATTGGAACATCCTACGTTATTGAAGTTTAACCCTCAAAAAAAAATAAAAAAAATGGGAAAAAAAATTGGGTTAATTTGTAAAATTGATCAATGCAAAAGGAAAATTCAAAATATTGGTTTAAACTGAAATAATAAAAAAATTATGACCCTACTTTGAATAAGTTCCCAAGGGGAAATTTCCCCATTTTTTTAAAAAATTGCCATTTTTTTCTCAAAAAAAAATTTTGCCAAAAACTTTTAATTACATTGATTCCCCCAAAATTATCCTGCCATTTTTTGGAAAAATTAAAAAATTTTAAATAATTTTTAAGGTAACTTATGAAAGTTTTGTGTTTGATCAATTGGTACATATAGGCTAATTTCATTTAACACAATTTTTTTTTATATTTCCCTTGGGTGGGTAAATTTCAGATTCAATGTATTAAAAAAAAAAGGGGAAAAAATTTACTACAAAAAATTGAGATTTGATACATTTTTCCAAAATTTATAAATATTAATCTGAAAATAAAATGATAAACAGAATAATCTATCAAATTTATGTTAAAAACATTACAAATAAACAAATGTTTAAAGATATATTTCTATTTTATTTATAAGGTGTTAATCAAAATTTAATATTTTCCCTCTTAACAATACCCAGTCTTTCAAAACATATAATGATAATGCATTTTATATCATGCAGTTTAAATGTGATGCAAAACAGAATAATAGTGTTATTTAAAATGACATTCAAAGCATAATTGAAAAAGTAACTTACACGATATCCACTAAGGTCTGCCAAAATCATGATTGTAAAATCTCTTCCAGATGTAAAAGGAAAGATGCCTTGTCTCTCTTCAACGCCCCAGGCACCTCTCTGCATGGTGTTACGAACAACAACACGTCCATCAAATCTAATACTCATATGCAGAGCACGATCTGAGGCAGTATCCAATCCAGTCATCAGATTGATTTCGAACCTGAGGTTGGTAACAGAAAAATACAAAGAAAATCAATGACATTCATATTTGAAACATATGTTTTTAAAATAAAATTTTGATACAGATAAACAAAATAAAGCATTTAATTAAAAAAATATGATACTTGCATATTAAACTCCTGCTATTTGTAAATTTTAACACATTTTTGTTTGTGCTAAAGAAACATTTAGGAATTGTTTTTCAGATGGTATCAGAGGTGGATTGCATAACTTGTAAAATATGTGTTAGTAGTTAAACTTTCATAATAAATTCTTGGCATAAGGTTAATATGTAAGTACCAAACATTTATTTTCATATGTTACCAATCTTCTCCATACCAAATTTGACATTGACTTTCTAAAGTTACTCTGTTTATATGGCTGAAGAGTATCAATTTACAAGGCAATAGGATTTTATGGGACTTTGTCTGACTTCTGAACTTGCAAATCTAGTTTACTTTTACTTTACTATCTACCACCTCTACCTTCTAAATTCAGCTATTCTGTGTTGCAGGCTATTTCTTGACAAATTACACCAAAAGCCTAAAAGTATAGTTAGTTTGTTTGAATTTCTATTGACAAGAACTAGCATAAGAATCAACAAAGATCCCATTATTTTACACTCTAATCACATTAAGATATACTGCACAGAAAGATCATACATTGCATTTAAATACAGAATCCTCAATCCTCTACATTAAGGCACAACTCAGATACATGTACTTAAATATTTTAGATTTGAGAAATTAAGTAATGGTTCTTATAAAAATGCTTAACTTCTAAAAATTTCAATTAAATTTTCACAAAATCATCTTATCTTAATACAATTTATTTATTCAGTTTTTGTAAAAATATAGTTTACAAATAAAACCAATGTAAATCTTTGTCTTCCTCATTCACATTCTATAATTTTTCTAACATTTTCTTTTTCAGATCAAGAACAAAACCTTACAAATTATTAAACAAAGTCTTTATTTCTTGGGTCCATTTTTCATGAAGACAACTTAATACAGAAACTCTTGCTGTAATAGAAATGTATTTCTGAATTGAATAAATGCTGAATCACCTTTGAGCTCCATATGGAACAGCACCTTTGATTTCCACTAACTTTCCTTCATAGATTCCACCAGGAATTGGACCCCGATAAGGAACATTCTGGGAAGATAAATAACATTTTTAGCTTATACAGATTTTCATAAATAATCTTCAAAAAAAAAGGGCCCTTAAATTTTGGGTGATGTTTATCAAAATCCAGAATAATTAAGCCTTCATTATTTTGCTTATTTCCCCCAATGCAAAATAATTTGGCAACTGATTCTGGTTGCCAAAAAATTGACTTTGCCAAGGGGCCATGTATTCTACACTTTTAACCACCTAAAAGTTTTAAAATTGACTTTAAAAATGGAATGAATTACAACGAATAAAATTTTAAACAGCATTAATTTTCCATTTTGAACATTAATTTTCACCACTCAATGCAATTTAATAAAAACATGCTGATTAGTTCAGAAAAATTGAACTTTTACAAATAGCTAAAAATATCCCAAATTCCTTTTAAAGTTCTGTTTTCCTCGAAAGGTCCTCCACTTGTCCTCCTTTTCAAATTTTAAAAATAATTTTTTAATTTGATTTTGAGATGCCAGGCCAAATTGTTTCACGTCATGTGGCGGCACAGTATATATTAACGAAGATATTAATGCATTTTGTACATAATCAAATATCTATATTCTATAAAACGATTTAAAAGATTGATGGAGAACATATTTCAGCTACAAAAGTTTTATTTTGAAGAATTTTGTCCTTCAATTAAAAATCCCGATTTTAAGAAAAATTTATTCCTTTAATAATAAAAAGAAAATTGACAAATTTAGAAGAATCAAATTTGGGCATAATGGATAAATTTACCAAAGTGCTGAATTTTTACCAAACATGTTTCCAATATGTCTCTCTCTCTAAGAATAGTTTGAAACAAATATCACAGGAAATAAAATTTTTCAATAGTGTTTTTTGACTTCATTGCAGGTAAATTGGGCTGATATAGAAAATCGTGTTGAAATATTATTGAAAGAAATGCCTGTTATTAAAATCAATGACAATTGTCTGAAGAAATTTGAAGACTGAAAGTATATTTAAATTCTGATAAATTAGAACAATGGGAAAATTAGCCTGTTGAAATTGATAAAGTGAAAATATTTCACACCATTTCAGAAGTGAGCTCATTCCATATGAAAATTTAGTTTTTTTTTGTTGAATTAACATTGTGCTTCCCTGGATCTAATATCGCAGTTGAATGAGTTCTTTTAATTGGTAATGATTTTTGGACAAGTGAGAAATCAAGATTGGATGTTGTTACTTTAGCTGTAGTACTTATCGTTAAGTTCAATATGAAGGATATTTCTGGCTCCGAAATTTCCAATTCATTAAAAAATGATATGATAAAAACATTCAATGAAAAAATGCTCGTTTAAGTAAATAATTAAAAGGGATGCAAGTGTAATTAATGTATTTTATTTGAATTAATAAAATGTTTCGTATATTTACGTTGTAATTTGTTCTTAAATTTTCGTCCTCCTTTTCTTTGTAAAAAAATTGGCCGCCTTAATAAAAACAAAAATAAATTTAATTTTGTAAAATCGGCGATGAAATCAATTGGGAAATTTCTATTAAAACTAAGAACAAGATTAAAACAAAAGAAAGGTATTTCACAAACAATTTGTACTTAAAAAAGTTTTCACACCGTAACACGTACACTAGTATGAAATATAGAAGAAAATTTTTTCCTCTAGAATTACAAAATATAAGATGAACTATTAAGTAGTATTATTGAAGTAGTAGTAGTTGTGAAATAAATAATGAATAATTCCGAAAAAAGTATTTTGGCGACCACTTTTAGCCGGAAAAAAAGGACTGCGCCAAGTGGCCCCTATACTACACTTGAACCAAATACTTCTTTTCCCAATTATTTTTCAAATATATATATATATATATGTAAATAAATAAATTACTTCAGGATATACTACAGCATCAGGATTTGGATAATATGGTTGGCAATTATCTCCAGACATACTTCTTTTATTAGTTAAGTAAAATTAATAAAACAAAGAGTAGAAAAATCAAGGATAGCTGCACGGTTCACACCTCTTGTACAAAAACTAGTCACTCAAAATCACTCTTTCCCGGTAACTTATGTACTTTGTTTTGTTTACATTTTCGTGGAGTGGTAGCACTCGAGTGAAACCGCATAATCACGTGGATATGAACGCCTACAATGCTCCTAAGCATACAGTAAAAGCTTCACTTCTGCGCATGTTTTTCGAATCAAATTGTAATTAAGATTATTTATTAAATCAACACATATTTATTTCTGCATTATAAAATTAACTAATTGCATATATCAATTTTATTTATATATATCAATTTTATTAATTATTTATCTTGGAATATCTAGATATATATTATAAATGTGAAAGTTTGTGAGGATGTTTGGCCATATTTCACGCAAAAACAACTGAATGGATTTTAATGAAACTTTACAGTAATATAGCTTATATATCAGAATAACACATAGGCTATAATTTATAGCATAGGCTATAATTTATAAAGATATTGTGTGAAGTATCCAAAATATAACGATATTTACACATCCAAGTAAGTAGGAAAAAATTCTGCCATCTGCAAGCAATTCTGGCGTGCGCTACCCAAAAACCCCACGTAAACTCCTCTATCTTTTTTTTTATTTTGGCTACGCAAGGCGCTCGCTTCTAATTAATTTCTGTGATCAGCATAATCCCTAATTTTTTTTATTTCAAAATAAAACTAAGTTTTGAAGGGAGAGGTTGTTATAAATCTCTCTTTATTTGAATGTTTTTTAAAAAAATTTTTTATATGATTTTATTATGCACATTTGGTAGTTATAAATTGATCTTTTTTCAAAATAAATGCTTTTATCGGTTCTGGTACTTAAAGTAAATAAACTTTCTCTTTCATACTACATCATTTGGACAAATTTTCAAAATTTAAAGATTATTATTTTTGTCCCCAAAAAAGGTCTTATGTTTTTGTATGTTAATGAAGATCTTAGTAAACGATTTGACTATTTATTTTAAGTGAACGTGTATATAATTAATTTTACAGTGGAATACTTTTAATTAATTTATTAGCTCTAACGGATTAAATTTCCCAAAGTGGAGTATTTTGTTTATGTATATCCCTTAATTTTCAATGTAGTGATAAAAAAAAAATATTGTAAGAAAAAAACTGCAGTAAATCATAATGCGGTAGATAAAGTATTAACGTGCATCGCGCCCCTACACGGCGGGTCTTACACTGCTCTAATAAAGCTCGAGCTATGAAAGTAGCTAGACATTTGCCAACTTGACTCTATAGTTAACATTTCGCTATGTTTTTCATTGTGAATCGCTATTATAATTTAAGAAACGGCTTTGCTTGGGAATATTACAATTTTAATATAAAATAAATACAACAGAAAGTAATATTAATGTATTACACTTTCAGATATAAATTATTTACACTAATTTAAAAGCGTTCATTACACAAAACTTTTAACAATGTGTTACTTTTGCTGAGCAGAGATCAGCTTAGGGAGGTATTTTCAAAAATCGACCCTCAAGAGTGTTACGGGGAGTTATAAATAAAAAAAAATCCTTTTTATCAGCTATTAGATCTACATACTTAAAATTTAACAAAGGTTTTTTCTTTCTTTCTTTTTTTTTGTTCAGCTGAGATATGCAAAAAGCTTTTTTCGTTAAATTTGCAATTCACTTAAAATTAACTCATTAAAAAAACTTCTTTAACCTTCAATCTGTGTTGTTTAATTTTTCAGTTCACCCGTGCGAAGAACGGGTATACCAGCTAGTTACTCATATAACGGTAAAGGCGACTTTTCGCTTGCCCAATGTATCAGCTTTTTCTCAGCAGACGATTTCATAAAATAATTCGAAGTTGTAGTACATATTCTTAAGAATTTTGCTGGTGTGCAGTGGTTTCGTATGAACTCTTTCATTGGACTTCAATTCCATTTCCAGAAACATAATTTTGTGTTAAAAAGTATAATTATAAAATACTTACTGGTCTGACTACATGCGGCATGTTTCTGTTTTTTTCTGCTATGAGCTCTGTAAATATGTAAAAGTTTGACAATTAATTTCAATGCTTATATAAAACCAACAGAAAAAATACACATTTTGAGCTACTGAGAAAACTATAGCTTGAGCTTAAGAACATGAATATTTTCTACATCAAACATAAAAACTACATTCTGTGAACGTATTTTATGCTTGGCTGAACAGCTTCTGAGTGCGAATATAATATTAACAGAAATCATATACAATGCCGATTTAAGCTCATTTCGGGCTCTGGACGCAGAAGATCTACGGGCCCCTTCCAGCTTTCTGGGCTTTTTCTGGTCCGGGCCCCTGGACGCCCGCCCCAAGCGCCCAATGGATAAACCGGCACTGATCATATATTAAACTTTTTAAATCAAACTAGTGCTTAAATTTTGCCTTAGCTGAAAGTTGCTCTCTACAGGACAACAACAATGCTCATGCTCTGGGACAATGTAAAAGGCCCAAAGTAAATAATGTCGTCACATTTATCAATTTAATCAGCTTGGCTTAGAATTTATAATTTCACATATAAATTTCCTTATTTCGTTTCTCACAACGATTGATTATTTTGAAACTAAATACAACACAATATGTGTGTATTACATTAAAAAATGTTTTTCAGATTTTCTTTTTTATCATTATATATATGTAATAGTAATTCTTATCATTTTTAAAAATATAGATATTTTGATACGATTTCAACTATTATAACTTAAAAGAGCTTTATTTGCATGAAATAAAACAACATAAGCACAATGAAATCAAAGTTCAAATAGTGGAATAAATGTCAAACACAAAAAGAATCAATATAAAACAAGTTAGAAACCTTTTAGGATGTGACATCATTGTGTGTGTGTGCTGGATGGTAAAAATACACAGTAGGTGTATCTACAGTTTACGAGTAAAATTCTCCGGCAGAAAACAACTCTCAGCTAAAGTGTAATCGAGACAAACGTTTTAAGTATAAATGCTCATGCAGAAAAAAAAAAAATCAAAACAAAGGCATATAGTGCTTAACATTAAGAACAGTTTTATTTGATATCTTCTTAGTTTTGTGATTAAGACAATGCTAAATTACAAATGTTGTTGAAGAATATAGCTTTCAACACTATTTCATGCATTCATCTTGATTTTTTTTAATATCTACTTTTCATTTATAAGAAATTCTAATAAATATAGTTAAAATTTATTTTATGTTATGAATTTTATTTATTTTATATTATTTACACAAGCTTATATTGTGTGTCCAGATATATATTAATGTTGGAATACTATAACATAACCTGTGTGTATTATATATACCCGCAAATTTTTTTCTCTACAAAGAAATCAACTTTTATTAAAAATTATAAGAGTAGAAATATTGAAGAATCAAAGAGTGCAACATTTAATCATACTTTTTCACTTAAGAATTAGCTTCTATTGACAAAAATTTAGTATTCTGTTTCAAACAATATTTACTTTTACCTTGTTGAAATTTATTTTGATAAATTTTTAAAAAAAATTTGGGAAAAATGCTTTTTAAAAATTTTTTATGTTTTAAAAAATAGTCCCAAATTCGAAAAAGTTTGAAAATTCCCAAAAAGAGCTTCGATCATGCAAATTTTGGTTATCGTGACTTTTTCAGTGGTGGGGTGATTTAGATTTTTTGGGAAAAAGAGCCAATTTTGTCTATGCTGCACCAAACATTTTTTAAAAAAAAAAAAATTTAAAATTGTTTTAAAAAAATTTTTAAAAAAATAATGACAATATAGTTTTAAAAGTTAAAATTTCAAACCCACAAAAAACCCTTTTTTCAAGAAATTAAAGAAAAAAATTGGTGGGGAGTTGCCCCACCAAGTCAGACCATATATTGAAATAAAAACAATTGAAAAAGACGAATGGGGGGGGGGGAAAAAATGTTGGGTTTCCAAACCAAATAATACAAGCTATCAAAAAATCAGCTCCCATTTCTCCTGAATCGGGTTGGAGTTAACGTGCGTAATTATCCAGAGGATTGTTTATAAAACATTTTTTTATGTGCGAATTTATCCGTAGGATCTGGTTCAAGTTCCTTCTCCACGTCATACATAAGCATGTCTTCGTCATCAGTAGTATATTCCGTAGGTGCTGACTTTTTTGGGTTTTTATGGGAGCCATTTTTTTTAAATTTTCCCTTTTTCGGGTATTTTTTTGGGCGCTTTTTTTCTTTTTTTTTGGTTCTGTTTAATATTTTTGTGGGATTTTAGATGTATTAGAAATTTTGCTATTGGGTGTAGTAGTTTCAGATTCTGATAAAGGAACTGATAGTTGAAAGTGCGACGAATTTATTCGAAGTTGTAGGAACTGGGTTCGTTTCAGTTGATAAAGATGAGGCAGAGGTATTCAGAAATGGGTTCAGGTAACCGAGATTTTGTGGATCGTTTTATTGAAGATGAGGAAGGCAAGAGGGTTACTTGGTGGTTAACGACGAAGTGGAAACTGAAGGAGATGCATTTTTGAGGTATGGATGATAGGGTGGAAAGTAGCTGTAAAGGTGGGCACTTTATTTTAGTAATATTTTCATCTGTTTTTGTTGTACTGGTAGCAATTGAGGGTTTGGCAATTTGGGCGTGGGTTTTAGATAACTTTTCGGGGGATTAATTTCGGGGTTCAAGGTATGATATATTTTCCCATTGGGTTTTTAAAGACTTGAATTTCCTTTTCAGTTTTTTCCCTTTAGGGCACAGTTTTGAGTCGGAGGTGAGATTGTGAAAAAATTGAATTTCTGCTCTAGACTGCAAAACTGAGGGAAAAATGACCTTAAAATGGCCCTCTAGAGCATGTCAATTCCCAAAGACAGGAAGTTTGAGGAAGACCGAACCCTGGCACTTGAAACAGCGCAGAGGATTCGGTATATAGGGAAAAGGGAACAATTTTGATATTTAGCTTTTTTTTTGTATTTGGTAGTTTTGGATTATTAAATATTAAAATTAAATGTTTTGTGGGAATAATTGTAGAGTCTTTTTTAATTGTGATTCTCCTGACCTGAGTAACACCCTGATCAGAGAAGTCTTCAAGTATTTCTGATTCAGGAGTGCTCATCAAGTCAGGTTCTGAAATAACACCTCTGCAAGAGTTAAGAGATTTATGCGGAGTTACAATTAAAGGCGAGTTTAAAAATGTTTCAGCGAGGAGAAACGATTTTGTTTGAATAGCGGAGTTTGTTTCAATGAGTAGATTCCCGGAACGTAACCATTTTACGGACTTCGGTTCACCACCTATTCCAATAAGGGCTTTGTGAACAGCAAAAGGTGATTTATTGGACATCTCATTATCTGGAAGAGCAAGTAGTAAAAATCTAGTATATTCTGAAATTCGACCGACGTTGAGTGTAAGAAAGTTAAGGCCTTTACCCGGGCACATCAGTACTGGATCCATAAAAACGCGTATACAACTTAGTCCTGGCGTGCCTCCACCCACCATGGAGTCCAAAAAGGGAGGCAGTGTGCCGGTCATCTGGCAAATACCAGGCACGGCGCTTACCCAGAGTACACCAGAATATAGTGATACAGTAAAGGGTGAGGACCCAACGGGTAAACCGACACCCCTTATCTGCAGCACTAACCCACGCGTGTCTCTTCGGGGACACCAAGAGAGGTACTACCAGCCGATTGACAGGAGCGGGGCTCCTCTTGCCCCCCGTCTACAGCGAAGCGTGGGCCAAAGTATTCCCAGGACACCATTTTTCCTCCTTACGGGACCCGCAAAACATGCGGGTTTGAAAAACCAACGGTGTTAATCGAAAACAAATAAAGCAACATAACCCAAAAAATTTAAAGAAATATACGAAAAAGGAACTAAACTAACGCAATACAAAATGTAAACCATAATATGTTACTTTTTATTACTAAGTTTTTTCAATAGAAAAACAAATTTTGAACAAAGTTCATTTGGTAATATAGGTCTGTGGTCTGGACGAGAAAAGGAGAAATGAGATGACAAGAAGAGGGTCGAAAATAGAGAAGGATCACTAGGGTTCGTGAAGCCCATGTTTACCAAAGACAGTAAACCCCTTGGGAAATAGGAAAAGATCACTAGGGTACCTCGGGATTGTGACACCCGTACTCACCCAAAGAAGGTGAGCCCCCTGAGGGGATCTGACGTTCAGAAACAACTGACCAACCGATCATCGTCACGAAAAATTATCGCTTACTTTATGGTGCAAAAAATAAATTAATTGAAATTGTATCTTCAAGTGACGAAAGCGATTTTGTGTGAACTTATTCATCACAGGAAGATGCGAACTTTGGATTACTATGAAAAGCAGTGAATTATGTATGTGCATTTCGAAAACTTCTCCATGTATACAATGAGAAATAAAATGTTTTAAAAATGCTTGCATGTGGAATTTAATTATTTATTTTGTTTGGAAGTATTCTCATAAATTTCGTAAATAATTGACATATGTTTTAAGTGCGACTTCTTTTGTGCGGTCCCTCTCCACCGCATAAAAAAAAATTCTGTAGTATGCCGACAACGTTGTAAGTTCTACGTAAGTATTAATGAAATTTTCGAATCCTTTTTGTGTGGTTTGAGTGCTGCTAGTGCGTTGACAGAAAGCAGTTGAACATGCATTGTTGAGAGACTGTTTATAACCAATGAATAGAGCGTCTTGAAGTGTATTTATGTAACATTGATAGCAAACATTACAGTGGCGCCAAAGTCGTTGATATTCATATACTGCATAAAAAAAGATCGCACACACAAAAAAAAAAAAAAATTGTACAAAAATAAAATCGCACAAAAATAAAATCTCATAAAAAAGGACTACATAAAAACAGGTTGTATTGTATAGAAGCAAATTAACGCAGAATATGGAATGCGACTTCAGACAGCTTCAATGTACTTAGTCTTTGAAGGCGAGTGTAAAAAATGCAAACTTGTTATTAAATATAACGCAGTGATAAATGACATCTGGAGCACGAATTAATGAGTAAATTATATTATTATATTATGTTAAAAAATTTTAATAAAGAATAGAGTACAAAGTAAAAGACAAAAGTAAAGAATTTAAGTACCTTTAACATGTTGTGAGTGTGATCTACTTTAAATATAATTTTAAATAAAATTTTCTTCTCATGCTTTTAGATGGGGTTCTCTGGAAACACTTTATTGTTTGAGGGTTCCGTGAGACCCCTGCTTTATGTCAACGTTACTCGAAGAAAGTGTGACGTCTTCGATTGGGGTGAATCCCACCCTTCCATTGATGCTAAGTTTTATGGCTCCGAACAGAAGTTAAGGGACAAGTGCATGTGGCCATGGGTTCATTGTTTATTGTCTGACCTCGGGCAAACGCCGACACCCGGTCTGGCATTAATAATGGTTAAAGAGAGCTGGGACCCCATTGACAATAGGCGAAGCCTGTCTAAAAAGAACAAGGTCGCCATGGCAGGTGTCGAGAGAATGAGTTTATGGAACCAATTTAGGACAATGCATAAAGTCCAGGTGTTTCATGAGACTACTTGGGACTCTACATTCCAGACTGACCGGGTATGTATTTGTGTTTGCCCCACAAATAGGACACGAATGTGGCCCAGGGGACGAGGGCAGACTTTTGTGGCCTGCCAATGAGAAGAGACGAGGGACGTGTTGTGGACCCGCCCCTGGTGTTTAAAAGGGGTTTTTTTAGGAGACGAGAGGAGAGCCCTGGATGGAGAAAACGGGAGAGGAGCCCTGAAATAAGGAGACTTGGACGGTGGAGGATAGAAAGAAAAGAGGATGAACGCCGGGGGGCGTTGAGAGATGATTCCGGAAAAAGATTGAACTCCCGCGACTGAGGCTGACTGCACCGGCTTGGCATATTTATTGAACTTTATTACTTCATATATAGTAACCTATGAAGCAAATAAATACTGCTTTAATTTTAAAATGAGGCCGTGACAATTTTTCTTTGTTATCTACTCACGACGTTACAAAAGGAAAATTTCTACATCAGAGCCAGGATCCAAAGCATTTGCTTGCATTGGTTGGGATATGGAAAGGGTGGTTTACTTTGAACGTCTCGATAATAATCCAACTTTCACCTCAGGAATCTACTGTATACAGCTAGAGAATTTATAATGGGCTATATTTACTCAACAACCAGCATTTCTAAGTAAAATAAATGTGATTATTCAAACAGATAAAGCCTTTCCGCGCGTATCGTACGAAAAACTCAACAGAAGCCCATTGAATTTGGATGAGAAATTTTACCTAATCCGTCTTATACAGTCCTTTCAGATTATTGTATGTTTAGAGCTCTGAACAGCTTTCTTGACGGGAAAATTTCAGAAATAAACAGCAGATCGAAATTTTTTTAAAAGTACATTTTGCTACAAAACTAGAAAGTTCTTACAAGTAGGAATTAAAATTTGTCCGAAGGATGACAATATGTCATAGAAAAGATGGTGATATATTTGATTAATCCTTCTTTGCATATTCCTGCCAATTGTCTACATACTAGTTCCACTTAATTTTATTTAAAAACCTGAGTGTATTCATATCCATAGATAAAAAATCATGTGTGACAAAAAAAAAGACATTACTTTTAAAGTGTGAATTATTTATTTTTTTTTCTTCTGACATTTGAATGGGGTGAGTGATAAAGTTCAGAGTGTTACTTGGAGAGAGATTTTCTATTTTCGAGTTTCTAATAAATCGAATTGTGTGAAAAAAATTACTTCTCATTCATGTTTGATGTTTCTATTGGACATATGCCAGATTTTAGGTAAATACTGTATGTTGCCCAACGCGTCTATAAGCAACTTTTTTCGAAATAAATATATTAAATTTATTTTTTATGTAACCTATGACTACCTTTCTGTAAAACGTGATTTTTTAAAACTCAAAACAAAGAATCACGCATTTCATTGTTAAATATGTGAAATAATATTTCTTTTTTTTTTCCTTTCCCAAAATTAGTACCGAAATCCCGAACAACTTGCCGTACAACCCTATACTTTCTTCATCTGGAATAATCCACTATATTTTTTGAAAACTTAACTGTTATAGTTTTGTAGGGAAAAGACTATCAATCTGGCTTCAAACTTTCTACTAGGTCTAGCAAAATGTATCAAAGTTCAAATGGCGTATATAAATTTCAATCAGCACTTTTAAACTAACCGATAGCATATCTGAAAATGCTTAGTCGCAATAAAGATGATTAAAATACATAAAATTTAATTTTTGAATGATTTTTCAAGCTTTAAATTTTTAAGGGGACCTACGTTAGAAAAGGCGTATGAATTAATATATATATATATTTTGATATTCAGTGTCAGTTGGATTAAGAAGATACATGTAAAATTGTTTTAAGAATATTAGAAAAAACATTTAAATGCAGTTTTTTTGGCAAAAAAATGGAACAATGACATATTTTCAAAACATTTTCCTTTTATAAAAAATGATTCTATGATAATAATATTTTGCCTATAAATATCTAAGGCTCCTACGCAGAAGGAATAAGAACTAGGAATCAGATAATTTTTGTGACGGGCTCACGCGTCTTTTCTGTAACATAACCTCTGGGTTCTTTGACGGCCAAGATTAATGGCAAATCTTTTCCAACCCAAATCCAAGAAGTGAAATGAAAGTATAGATGCAAATAAGATAGCCTTTAAAAGAACAGAAGTTTTAGTAAGCGGGATGGCAATTTAAAGAAAGTTCTGTTTGGAAAAGGTAGAAGTGTAATTTGACGGCCTACCAAGGAATCACGGATATCTAGCCATTACTACAAGGTGCATACTATTGCACGCGAGCCTAACTGTCTTTCGGAAGGTGATTGAACCGTTGCGTGGAGTTCAAGGTTGGACAAATTATTTTCCGAATTCGTAATATTAATAGAATTGAGAGTAGGCGGATAATATCATTATTTAGATAAGTGATCCAATTGCGCGATCTGTTTTAGCTACGGCTATGTGTTTTGGTTTATTCTCACTTAATATAAGTTTGTTCTATATATTAGAAATTTAAGTTAAACTCTTAATAAAGTCATATTAAGAATTCTAAAATGTCTATATATATTCATTTCGATAACCTCACACCTCTAATTCATGCTGAAGACCCACAAAGATATGGTCGCCAAAGATCGACCATATCACAAATTTTATACGCAAAAGTACAAAATTTATAATAACAATCACCCATTATTATTATTTCAATTGATAGTAACTCTGAATATAATGCGAATTTTGCAAAAATCTTATTAGGAGGTTTCTGAGAGGATATATCTCTGTATAAATGTTTTAGCTATACTATATGGGCAAAATTTTATGATTACAGAAGCACTTTTCATAAAATGTTTTAAAAATATGTCGTTTTTTCTTGGTTTTTTGTCAAAAAAATTGCATTTAAATGATTTTTTTTTGTAATAACATTCTTAAAACAATTTTATATGACTTTTTTTAAAATCCAACTGACACACACACACACACACACACACACACACACACACACACACACACACACACACACACACACACACACACACACACACACACACACACACACACACACACACACACACACACACACACACACACACACACACACACACACACACACACACACACACACACACTCTTCCTTTATACGCTTTTTCAAAATCGTGGTTTCAAACTTAGTCACGTTAAACTTCCATTTTTTCGAAGAGCGCTCTATTTTATGAGATGATAAACTTCAAAAATCTATTCAAGAACATTCCTTAACAATTTATACATTTATCCTATATGTAATAATTTTTCTTCAGGGATGTTGAAAATATATCACGCAATATTTTAGTAAATGTGTAAACAGAAAAAAAAAATACTAATTGAATTTCAAAGATCGATAAATTTGTGTGGATTCAAATATATATATATATATATATATATATATCAGTCGGACCTCTCTATAACGAAGTCGCTAAATCCCCCCAAAAAGTTCGTTATATAGAGATTCATCTTTCAATTTTCGTTATATATAAAGCCATATAAAACAAATTTTAAATTCATAAACACTATATATTAAAAAAGAGTAATAATTCACACACGTTTTGTAAATTAATATCTATTTATTTTATATATCTTAACTGTAAAAAAAAAGGGAAAGAATGAAAAACTGCAAGAAATGTTTCTTGACGCCGTTATCCACTTCCTGAAGAATTTTTTCTTTGATACTCAACCACTTAAGGTTTTGACATTTTCGAGCTGCAAGAAACGAAGTTACCAGTGCGAATGATCAATACTACAAATGAACGAAGACTAGTTCAAGGACACGAGACTCCACTGTGGGTGAAAGGGGATATCGAAGATGTTTCCAGTGAACTGAACAATGAGGTTTAAAGGTTGAACTTCTAGGACGAAATGCTGAGAATTCTATTGTTCTCGGCGAGTTAGTCACCTAATAAAACCAGTTCAAGATTTATGACCACCAAAAATGTGTTAAAAGAGAGAACAACTCAAATGTCCAAAAATACTTCAAAAATAGGGAGAAAAAAATTGAATTACAGAGAAAAAGTTCGTTATATAGAAAATGCACTTCGCTACAGGGAGGTTATTTTACGAAGAAAATCATGAAATTTTCTTGGTTCCAGGAAAAAGTCCGCTATATAGAAAAACTCGCAATATAGAGGTGCGTTATATGGAGGTTCGATTGTATATATATATATATATAACAGAATACAAACCTTTTAATATTTCTTTTTATAAACCAACGGGAGAGTAACTTTTTTAACCCACCATAATTTCTTGAAATGTGTAAAAGATTAGTCACTTAAAAAAAAATCAATTTTAAAACTAGTAATGGAGAGAATGCATCATTTTGGGTTTTAAATTAGACAAACGAAATAAAAAAAATCAGAGAAATATATTAAATAAAATAGCTAGATAGCTTTTCTATTTTTAATTTCGTGAGTTATCAGATATTTAATTTAACACCTATTGTATGCTTAAGTGTGTCAATAATTTGTATTACTTCTAAGCTATATAAGTAAACTATACTATTTAATTTGCACATAACAAATATAGCAAGATAAACTGTTATTATTACAATATAAATTATTAAGGTGAAATATTGTTTGATTAAAAAAAGCATGAGAGTTGTCGATATTTTGCTAATTGTAACAAAATGTGATTTTCATAACCATTGATTATTCTGTCGCATTTTAAATCGTGGTTTATCTTTTCAACAAGTTTCGCTTTCAACTTCCTTCAGGATGTCCTTTGCTTGACGTCATACAGGGATAAAGTTAATCTGTTGACTCATCTGTTGCACCATTCAGGGCCAAGGGGAGTGTGTAGATCAGTAATTTTAACCACTGTGCCGCCAAATTATTTTAAAAATTATTATTTATACTCTGAGAAAAAAATCCAGAAAGAAATCATTCGGCTCTGTTTTAGGGAAATAAACTATTCATAAAATTATTATTGACCTTCTGACCACATTAGAGGGGAGACAGTTATTCATTGCTTCCCAAATTTAGATATAAATTTTTTTTATTAGATTGTGTTCGCATTCCATTTATGATAACGGATACACCTTGATATGAATTAATTTTGGATGAAGAGGAAGAACTCATTTCGCTCTGTAATAAACGAGATTTAATTTCAATACATTCGGAAGAGTCAATTAATTCATTTTGGATTAAAATTAGAGGCAATAATTTAATAACAGCCTCCCCAAAAAAACAACCCCTTAAAAATATTGTAACATTTTTCTACATCTTGTTTGTGTGAATTCGGATTTTCAGTATTAACAAAAATAGAAATGAAAACAAGATCGAATTTAATATAAATGACAAAATGAGAGTGGCATCATCATTTTTACGACCCAATATAAAAGAGATTATCAAAAATCACACACATCAAGCCCAAATTTCCCTTCAATGTGTGTATTCTTATAACTAATTTGTAATTAGTTACTCAATAAACATTTTGTTGTCTTTGTCGTACATATTATTTATATAATTCCTACTATTAGCGTACTCTTTCTATATATTTATTTATCTTGTTCAAATTTTCAATCGTTAATAAAATACTTTCTATTCATCCATTCAAAGTAGGAATTGACTTAGAATTTTTTTTTTTATATTACTTGTTTTTATTTAAAATTGAAAATTATTATCATAAACTACTTTACGTAGCCTATTACAGATAAGTAAAATTCTTTTAAACTTATTTTATGGTTAGTGTGCCGCCCAATTTTGAAATTGTTGAAAGTGTACCGCAACAACAACAACAAAAAAAGGTTGAGAATCACTGGTGTAGATGATGAATAAATTAGTCTACGAAAAGCAATTTAAAAACGAAAAAATGTCATCGAATCTGGAATTTCTCTTAAAATATCGAGCTGGCGGATTAGCCCTAGTCGCATGCCAAAAACGTGGTTGGATCCGGAGACGCGCGCTGCTGTTGGTTCGTCGCATCCATTAAGAGCAGTTGTATTCAGGTCCATTGCAGTTTTTATTAACCTCATTCAATTGGGGTTTTTAATAAGAATTAAAATAAAACACAGTGGCAAGCAGTATGCAGTAGAATCATGGATTGTGTCACGGTAGAAAAAACGAATCAATGTAAAAAGATAACAGTTTGAATTTTTAAAATCATCACCAGATCTATAAAGACAAGAGATCACTTGTCTTTATAGGCAGGCAAAATGTTATAAATATAACTCGATGAAAGACGAACTCTCAAGTGAGTGAGTGAATATTAACGTCACACTGTTCAGCTACACGAGGGCTTTGGGCGACGAACCACGTAATTTTGAACCATGGTCAAGTGACGTGGACGACACCTGAGCTGGCACCCTCTCTCCTAACTACCACACCACACAAACGGGAGGACGTTTTAGCTCTCGACAGATTTAACGTGCATTGCTGCCCTACACGGCGGGTCTTTAGTGGTACTGGGCTCGAACTCATGACATGCCTGCCATGATCCGATACCTTGACCACTGGGCTACCGCAGCCCGACGAACTCTCAAATACTGACAGAAAGTTGTTTTTAACTATTTTGTCAGAATAGTGCTAGGCGATTATATAATACTCGTACATTCGAAAAGTCTGAGTAAAAAATTAATTAGACTTCGAACATTATTGATGCTATAGTAGAAGAGGAATGACTATCAAGCAAAAACACCACAGAAAGACTACCACTAAGTAAAAGGGTTTTCTTAGAAAAATTGCCTGGGTGAAACTTGCAACAGTGTAAGGGACGTAATAAAAAAAAAATGGTAATGGAATTAAACGATGTAAAAAAGGAATTATGGAAATTATGCAGCAAAACATTACATCAGTTATAACCCCATTATAACTAATATAATATTATATCAGTTAATTATAACCATTTTTAATATTTAAAAAAATACCTACGCATTTTTTCCACAATTTCAGCTTATATATAAGAAAACTCTTCAGCACGCAAAAGGCAATTATATAATTTGAAGAAAAAACTAAAAGTCATTTAACTGAAAAACTTACTATAAATATATGTAGAAACGAATACACATAAATGTGTTTTTAAAAATATATATAAAATAAGAAAATTAAATAAGTACTGTGTGTTACAGGTAAAAAATAGTTATTATTAATTTAAAGTAATATTTGTAGTAAAATAACTGGATTTATTTAAAATCACTAAACAGTAATAAATTTGATAAATTTTGCTTATATGCTACTACTGCAAAGCTTGTGTCAGTATAAAATATCATCAGAAATTTTATTTTTTTACATTCAATAAACCCAAGACAAAACATTTAAAAAATAATACTAATATTCAACAAAACTTAGTTTACTTTGGATTAAATCAGTTCATTTTGTTGTTCGAGGAGTCAAAAAACATTTTTTAAATATTTCGGCTGGTAATCATTTTCCCTCTTTTTCGAGTAAAACATGTTAGAAAATATAACTTATCAAAAAGTCGACTTGTATAAGGAAGTAGAATTATCTATGAGGCAATAGTTGTAATACTCAAATCTGCATAATAAATACTATGCAAAATTAAAATTAATGAAGAATTCACCAAATCAAAATTCAAAACTTCTTGACATTTACATAACACTTTTTATTTGTGTTTCTTTCTATAACTTATTAAATTTAACATAAATTTCACCGATTCTATGTGACACTGATAACTACAATATTCTACACCAAATCTAATTAAAAAAATATTTAATTCACAAACATATTCTCTCATATTAAAATTGTTTGAATTTGCATTTTTTTCGAATACTTTACTTCCATTAAAACAATTTACTTTTCATTTCATTTATTAAAAAAAAGAGCCCTAAGAAAAGGAATATCCAAAACACACACACTTCACACACAAAAGCAAAAAATAGAAATAAATAATTAACAAAAATGTTGGAAAAGTTGAAAGAACCCGTGAAACCTTACCGTTTCGTCCGCTTTGTGGTGGGTGTGAATGACGAGTGAGTGAATTAGCCTTGGACCGGGATCGTTTTTTTATCTTTTATTTTATTTTGAAGTTACTATCTTTCGGATGCAATCTGTGGCAACTCCCAAGTGCACGAGAAAGCTTATCGCGCTAACGGAACTGAATTGAACAGCTAATGTGCTATTGTCTCATGAAAAATGAAATAACTTGAATGCCATTTATGGATCTGTGTAAAGGAAATTAAATAAACGCAGAAACTTTCTCATAGTTTAAATGTTTGGAATTATTTGTATAGAAGAATGATTGATTGAGAGAGAGAGAAATTGAGAAAACTTTTTTTTAATTGCATATGTTTGTTTTTTATGTGAGTCTCACGAAAATTTCAGCTCATTTTAATGGATTTAGTTTTTTTAGTGTGGAATATATTACACATATTTAAACACTTTTTCTGTTCAAAGTATACAAAAATGGAAGCTGTGTTAAGATGGTTTTTTTTTCACATTATCTTACAACTTGGCAGATTTACTGTCATTTTTTGAGTTCTTACTCAATATGGATTAAAATAATTTATATATAAGAAAAGAATAAAATTTTTCATGTTAGTTTTATTAAATTCAATTAAAGCCTTTTGGGGAAATTTTATTTGAAAAATAATTTTTTTAAGCAAAAGTGTAATGGCACATCAAATCGTCACATTTTATAAAATTCGAGTATGCAACTTGATAAAGAGAAAGGACAGTTAAAAAAAATTTTTTTTCAGTATTATTGAACTCCAGAGTTATTTTTTTAATGATCGTTGTGGCAACGAGAACCGAGTGTTCCTGTTTGCGAACTTGGGGCCGCTGTTTTTTATGCCGAGTCGCGGGTTAGACTCCTGGCGCCTCTAAAGATATGCCGTGTGCAAGCGCGGATGCCCGCTGAATTCGTCTAATCTAAAAGGTTTTGCATTGGTGGGGTGTGGATGTAGGTTATAAAAATTAGGAGCTTCGTTATCTCTAGTTTAGTTTATAGATGCTACGCTAGCAATATGAATTTGCTCATAATTTCTGTACTGTTGTAATGTGAGTATTTCGCTTCATTTCTGATCTTGGATATTAAAAACAAAAAATTAGAATACTATAAAGTATACATGCTTACATACACATATATTCACACATACATATATATTTATGTAATTACTTTTTCAAAATTATTAATAATTCTCAGTTAACACGGTCATTTTTTCCGTAAAAAAATTCGAATCGGAATTTAATTTGTTCATCTATAAAGCAGTGGACTTGAAACTTTGTCGACTCATCGAACCCTTAACATTATAAGGTGTTTCCATTGAACCCCATCCAAAAATATTTCCGTCTACATAGTATTGCAAAAGATTACACTAACAAGCATAAAGTTATTTTGTGGAGACAGAATATTCAAAATATAGCGAGTACATTTAAAAAGAAAACATATAATATTCTTTTTTTTATATTATAATAAAAGTTGTAGGAGATTACTATAAAAAGAGAGGCAGTCCGGTACCAAATTTATTTTTTAAATTTCTCCCATGGGATCCACTTTGAGGAACACTGCTGAAGATACTTGTGGTATAATGAAAACTTTAAACAGAACGTGAATATGTTTTATGCACACACATTTATAATGTTATATTATTTTTATTTTTATTCTTGGAACCCCTGAGCATGCTCCGTGGGACACAGTTTGAAGACCACTGATCTAGAGCAATGAACTGAAAAAAAAGAAAAGAAAAAAAGGGTTTTGCACAAAAAGTTAAGAAAGTTTCATTGCCTTTATATTACTTCAACGTAAAATAATGCTTAATTAATGATCATTAATATAAGCTAAACAGTTATAATATCAAATTAAATAAGAACTGTTTATTTACATGAATACATTTGGAATTAATAAATTAATTATCATTAATGTTTTTACAGCTACATAAACTCGAAATAAGTTTGTTTAAATTATTTAGTTTTTCCAATCTTATCCACATTTTCGAATTTTGTTAAACATAATCCTGTTATAAACATTCTAAAAATATTTAGAGAATGCAGAGAAATTATTGCAAAAAATATTGAATAGGAAATTTTTATGCGTAACCGAGATAAGTAACTGCTTCTGTTTTTGAAGAACAAATGCCTAATGGTATAGAAAGTAATTAGAAATATTATGGGAAAAGGAAAATTCTAATATAAATCTACGTTATGTTCATTAGTCACAAGCCTTATATTTTTCGCTTACGTTCAAAATCCTATAATCATCTGTAAGCTGGCACTGGGCAATATAATGTGGTAAACGATGCAAGAAAAGAGTTGAGATGTGAGGTGGAAAGCTGCCAAATTCTGAAAGCGTTCCCATTTTTCGTAAGCGACGAATAGAGCATTCTGGGTTGTTTAAAACGAAGAATTTTTCGCTTCACATAGCATCAAATATTCTCTCTCAGCGTCTTTACTTCATTTATTACAATGACAATACTTTTTTTTTAATAAACAATTTTGAAATTTTTTCGACATATGTGCCCAAAATAATGGAATATATTTAAGGTATAAAAGATACTTGAAAAAATAAGAGCTTATGATTTTTTATTATAAATCTTTTATGTTCAATGTCAGTTTATAAAAACGAGTTTTAAACATGTTTTTCTCATACACACATAATAATAATAATTATAAAACTCGTGTTTAATTAAATTAAAGTGATTATTGTTAGCCGTATAGTTTATTTACGTTTTTTCGAATTTTTTTTAAAAATAAGTAATTTTTTTTTTAACGCAGGATGCTTATATCTGTATTTCAATCATTCCGTTTAATTTACTTTTAACTAATTTTTTTTCAAATCTAAAATATTGAATTATGAATATACATTTTTAAGATTTCCTTGTATACCATTTGACCTTTTCCCCCATCTATCGTCGCTTATCTTATTTCATTACAAACAGTCCACAGATAACATGAAATCTTGCTATTTTTGTGCTTGATATAGGAAAATAGAAACTATTAACATACTTGTTATACTCTTGTCATGTAAAATGCAGTATAAGGATATTTTTTCGAATGCATTTCGACAATGTATCGTTTCTTATAAGCATCCAAATACAATTACGCGTGAATTATATTCGTATTTTCTAAGTATAAAGATGTTACCATAAAAAATTAATATCATATTAATACATTTTATATAAATTTTTTTGACTTCATACAATTGTTTAATAATAATCGAAGAATTAAAATATTTTTACTTAAGAAATTTTGTATTGTTTCATAAATTATTTACGTAAATTTTACAAAACGCGTCCTTTAGTTTTTAATTTTCAAAAATTAAAGCAAATGAATGAAATATGCATTTTTTGAGAAAGAGAGAAATAAAATTTGTAGAATTGTGACTCAGTTCTCTTTAATTGCGTAGTTTTTTTTCTTACGAAAGCTACACTTTGGACGAAGAAGTAATGGAATTTTTTAAAATATGAGGACTGTGTTTTTTAACTATTGCTGCAAATTGCGCTTTTCCACTTTATTTTTCTTTTAAATTATACATTTTTAAACGTTCCTTGTTCGATGAAAACTATTAAAGGAAGTCGTCTCGTTTTCGGAATACTGCAAAAGTTATCAGCAATTATTAACTGATATTTATTATTGATTAATTTTAATATATATTATGTAATTATTTTATGTATGATGTAGAATAATTGTATAATAATTTTTTTTTATATATAATAATCATTATGTTATATTATTATTATATTATTATACACATAATTATTATTAAATTATATTATGATTATTATATATAATAATTACTATTAAATTATATTATTATTATTATTATATTATATTGGTATTGATTATAGATTTATATTGGTTATTTTCAGTCTATTCCTATATTCGTTATTCGAAATATATTTCACAAGGCAGTTCTTCAAAGTTATTTTTCTGACGATTTGTTACAGCTAGGCCACCATCTTGGATTCCGTATCACTGCGCTAACAAGCGCTGCTTGGCACGTAGCACTCCTATATCAAATTAGTTCAAAACCCGCATTGGAATTTGCATTTCCACTTACACAAAAATAGTGCTTGCTCACTTAGGAGTAACAGCCTCATGAGATCATGAGCAGTATCTATAGAAAATGAGGACATTATCGATAAACATGGCAAAACTAATCTCCCAGTAAGACTTCAGTTATCGTATGACTGATAGTGTCAGCGACAGAAGTCACTTTCCACATTTAAACTGCATTTTGCAAAAATTTTGATGGTGCAAATAGCAGCAGTAAAATGCGCTAAATTTAGAGAAAAAAAAATGTAAACTGTTTTTTTCCCGAAAATTAGTAAGTTTTTATACATTTAAAACTGTCAGATATTTCTGCTGCACTCTTTTTCAATTCCTACTATTAGTTCACTTCTCTCCCTATATATATATATATATATATATATCTTGTTCTAATTTTCAGTCGTTAATAAAATACATTCTATTCATCCATTCAAATTGAAATTATTTTTTTAAAACTTGTAATGGATGACACTTGATGTTAATACAGTTTTTTTCAAATATTAATTCATTAATTAAATTTTATTTTTTAATTTTAAAGTTATTCTGCGTTATTTCTGTCGAAGTTACAACTGGCTGCAACAGATGGCGCCAGTACGTTTTTCTAACGAAGTAGGAGTTGACTTAAAAAAATTATATTACATGTTTTGAATATTGATTGATTGTTTGTTAACGTCGCACTCCAAAGGAACCAGAAGACTGTTGACGATGCACCTCGTCATTTAGAGACGAGAATGACACCTAAACCCCCTCTCGATACTTTCACACCCTGCTAACGAGAGGCCTCTAATGATTTAGAGTGTATTAGGACGGTACTACACGGAGGGTCTTCAGTAACACCAGGACTCGAATCCTATACTCGACAATGGGCCGAGATTTCGAGACCATGACCCCTCGGCTGCAACAATAAATAAACTCAGTAATCACTCGACAAACACTACCCCAACTTAATCGAACCCGAAGTTACGCGATTTTCATAACTCGTCAATTCGTCTTCTGTTTAAGCGCTACACGACTCGATTACTCATTCCCTGCTTTTTGTTTATCTAATGTTCATGTTTAGACATATCAAGCGGAATCGAAGCTTAGTTACAGAAAATTATTTTAATTTACCATGATATAATCAAGAACTGCTGGATTCACACAATCAGGATCTGACAATGCATAAGCTCACAGAAATGCATTAAAAAAAATCTTAGATCTATCATTATAAAATCTAGATAAAAATCTAAAAATAAATTCTAGATTTTAATGATACTAAAAAAAATCTAAAGTGCTCTTTCATTTTATATCGAGGCATGTCTTTATCCTTATAACATGTTCAACGACTCAATGCATATCTTAAAAAAATGTCTTTTAAAAGCGAAGAATATTTATATTCGAAGAATACAGATAGAGGGGTATTTTCAAGAACGAAAAAAAGAAAAAGAGAATGGGATTTATTTTTGAAGGATTAGTATTGTTATGACAACTTGATAGTATCCCACAGCAGAGTGATTTATAAGTGGGAGTATAACTTGTTGAGTAACAAACGTTGCTTGTTACGATTATTAATATGTGACAAATAGGAGGAGATAACTATTCTGAATAACACAATTTTCTTTGAAATTTCTGTTTTCCTAGATTTTAGACTGAGAAAGAGATTGGAGGAATTTTCCTACACACTGTGAGTTGGTCTTAGAGATAAAAACCATGAACTTAAGCTATCATTTTGCCAATACTCTTCATAAGATAAGTTTGTTATCCTTATATATATTATCATCCCATTTTATCGCACCTTTGTAAATATATATTCTGAAAGATTTTGCGGATTCTTGATTCAAAGGTGACTTCACAAGGAAGAAATGCTAAAAGTGATAATGAGAACAGAAACAATGGGATTACATAGGCAATTTTATCAGGATATACGAAAAAAACTAACAATCATTTCTTTAAACTAATTACTTTCTTTTTTAGATAAAAACATGAACATATTTAGATATTTTATCGTCAACTACTGATAAATTAGAAAAAGGTGGCGGAATTAGTTGCCAGGTTAAGAATAAAATATTTCAAATATCAATTAAAAATTAACTAAAAATTTGTACTTAAATAAATTTTTTTAGTCATTTTATTCAGCATTTTCTCATTAACTTTTTCATCGTAATAATACTTACAATATTTCTTTTAAAGTTCCATAAACTGAAATATTTCTTTCACGATTCCACTGCAAGCTTGCATGAAAAATTTTTCGCAATGCAGTCTTTGTTGAAGAATATTCCTTAATTTGATAAACTAAATTAGTAAAAGGAAAATCTGGTGTATTGCTAATTCAGTAATTAGATTCATTTGGCATTTTTTATATTTTTGAAAGTTTTCTTCCAAAGAGTTAAGTACACTCGGATCCAAAATTAAGATCACAAATATAAATTCTGTGAAAATTGATGAACCATTTATTGTATTGCCACGAAATTTGGAACAGAGACATTTAAAATGTCAGAAAGAATAAAGAAACATAACAACATGGAAAAGATTTTAATTGTGAATTAAGATACAAGTCGTATAAAAGTGTGAAATCATCAATCAGAGATAAAGCATTCACCTCGGTAAAAGTCTGTCTACTAAAATGTGTGAGCACCATGCATAAGTATACAAGTCTCACAATGAGCTGCCATAATGTTTATGAAGGTTTCAACAAGTATTTGTGGCAACAAAGCCAATTTTTCTAAAAGTCAGATTTTTAATTCCTGGGGGTCTTGGGAGGGGAACTACGCTGAGAAATTGCTATTCCTAGGCCCTTCCAAACCTATTAGATAGGATTGCGATCCATAGACCTGGAGGGTCAGTCCATACGAAGAATATCCTCTTTCATGTAATTCATTGACAGTGCGAGTTCTGTGTGGCCAAGCTAATTATTGTCCATAAAAATGTAGCCTGGGACCAAAGCACCGAGAAAAACCTCCCATAGGCTTCCAGGATCTCATCTCTATAGCGATGTGAGTTGAAAATACCCGCAACAAAAACTTACAGGGGTGTACGATTGTCCAACGTTGTGGTACCACACACAAGGATTTCTCTGCCGCTAAATCTGTTGTTACATAAGATGGGTGAAAGTAAGTTCCATTTTCTCTCCAGGGGAAGACTCGATTGGAATCATTTTGAATCATCACTGAACGCGCCCCCATTCCTGATGTGTTCAGCTCCACACTATCTGGTCTTTTCTGCTGAATGTAGTTGAAGGAATTCACCAAACTGAACTTCGGGTGTACGGTCACAAGCAAGCTGAGGAGCCGTTGACCATCTACGCTCTTAATGCCAAGTATTGATCCTGTGCATTGCTCTGTGGCGACCTAAGCCGACTTCCCTGGGGACAGTACCACTTGTTTGGAATGAATTCTATAGCCTATAGACCCCTTTCAGACCACATATAACCATCGAGTCACCTACGCTTGAGACTGGCCGCTTGAAGCCTGCCAATGGCTCTCCAACTCAAGGAATCATCTAGACGATTATGAGAAGTCCTTACTGCAAACAGACTAACTTGTGTTAGGCTTTCTAGGTTTTAATTGAATATTCACAAAATCGGAGGCAAAATCCCCATATGCTTGGACGGTCTCATTCCAGTAGTTTTGCAAAAATTAAAGCTACACAACATCTTTTCCTAATCTGAAGGTTGATATTGTACTACTTGTTTTTCAAAATATATAAAATACAAATTCTATCAGTTTTATTTGAGGTATTTTAAAATTATAGCGAGAAGCATGTTTGTGACCTTAATTTTGGACATGAGTATTTGATGGAGTGCAAAAGTTAAGAAGAAAACAGCTTTTCATAGATTTATCAAAAACTATTAAACTAATTAAAACGAAATTTCGTATAAAAACATTAAAAAATATTACTAAAAAGTTGAAAATAAAAATTTAAAGGTACTCACTCGTGATCTAGGTTTATCCTGAATAAATCAAGATAATCCAAATTGGCTGGCGCTTGTAGAAGGTTTAACAAGAGGTATAATATAGCTTTTACAGCAACGCAGCTATCACAACGAAATCTTATGTTATTTATGGGAATTTTTATAACACCTTGGAACAGCAAATCCCATTCCACTATCAGGACACTTTTTAGCTGCGGGAATGTTCTGGATGTTTTGATTAACATCGCACTCCAAAACAATACGAGATCTATTGGTAACAACTTAGTAATTTTGAGCCACGGTCAAATGAAAAGGATGACATCTCAGCAGGCACATCACTCTCCAAAACTTCCATACCACTTAAAAGGGAGTGTACTGGGAAGGGACTAGCAAACTGCAATTTCTCTGCCGTGACAATTGCCTCTTGCCTTACATCATAGAGTATATCTTCTCCTGAAGATTTAGTTCTGGCTACTTCCTTTTCTGAATATCCTCAGTCTAGAAGTATTTGTCGAACAACCAAGGCTGTAGGGGGGTGAGCATTATCATTCGTAAAGATGAACTGGGTGCTAGTTGTCTCTTTGAAAAATTTAATATAAAACTGTAAGATCTTATTCCTATACCTCAAAGCACTAAAGATGTCACCCTGAACAACAAGAAACTCTAAACATGGTAGCGCGGGCACATCCACCATGAAGCCGCTATCTTAGGGTCCCTTCCATTGATATTAGAGGAATGACATCGAGGCCTTCGAAAATGTATTTATTTCTTAACTATTGCACACCAGTGTAATATGATTACAGTTTTTCAAAATTCTGGAAGTTTCAGGATTTTAATGATTTATTGTCATTTACACCCTTGAGACTTTTAACCTTTCAGTTTTTTTTATCACAGTGTATTCCAGAGAATAAAGTCACAAAAAAGAGATACATCTCAAAAGTGTAAGAAAACAAACTGTATTAAAGTATAAAATTTCCGTAGAATACAGAATAACAAAAAGGTTTTCTTGCGCTCTTTACAAATGTACACAATCATTTTTTAATGGCGACGAGTTTCCAGTCCTTCAAGCGAGGCGGGATTCCTCTTCGTGTAACCTCTGGATCTCTTCCTTATAGATGAAAAAGAAGCTGGGAGATCGCATTCTCTGAAAGACGAAAAATATTCATTGAAATCAATCTTACGAACTTTTTAATTATGTTTTGCACTGAAACATTTCGCATTCAAATTATTGCAAGCATGTTTTTGCGAATACCCTTTTGTAGTAAATAACCCTATGAACTTGATTGGGTGAAAAGAAGTTTATATAATTTCTCGTATGAAGACTCTCGGAAGAATTTTCTTATAGCAGCCCCCATCCTTGAGAGTGCAGAAAGGATTATGTTTACCGTACTCATTTGTCTTATATACCACCGATCCCAAAAAACGATTTGAAAAATCAATTAAAAAGAACAGAAGGCGTTAAAAATATATGGTTTGTTGCATTCTGTTCTTGTAACCAGGGAATTTATTCCCACTATGCTTCAAGATTAGTCATGAAGTTCGTCAACGAAAGGGATTCATGAATGGTAAAAACTGTACAACAATGTTTTATGTTCGTTTCATATACTTCATCAATCTGACATGTGTTTCGAAATGATTAACTCGTTGGAACAAGCTACAATGCAGATGTGTCTGACGAAATGGACATAAAATATTGTTGAAAAGTTTTCCCTCCATTCAGAAGCGACTTCTGTTGATGAACTATAACTGATTTTGAATTTTTGAATTTTGTTACTAATTTTTATTCTGGGGCGTGTTCCAACAAATTAACCATTTTCGAAACACACGCTAGAATGCCGATTTGTCTGACGAAACGGATATAAAGCACTGCTTTTTAGTTTTTCCCATTTAGAGGAACCATCTATTGATGAACTTTGTAACTAATTTTGAAACTTTATTAGAGTATATTCCCTGGTTTCCAAACCAGAATTCAGCAAACTGTACATTTCTATAGCCTTCCGGTAATTTATAAATTGATTTTTCAGACTATCGTTCATTTTTCGACACTTGGCAATTTAAATGTAGGTATTAGAGCCCTGGGTCAAGCTCGGTTAATTTGCATAATTTTTATTAACAACTTACGTGACCCTACGCACCATTTTTTTTAGTTAGCTTATCCCCTTGAAAAGTTGAAATATCCCGTTTTCCTACAGAAAAAAAATCCCCTACAAAAAAAAGCGCGAAAAACAAAATAAAAATTCTATAGTCTATTAGAAATAAATCTTCAAAACCTGCTTTTACCTCAATTTTCTGTCTCTCCTGGAATTTCCGACAAGCGAAATATAAGCAGATTGTGTGCTATTTAATCATTCCGCTATCGAATACGCATCTAATTTACATAAAGCTTTATATAAAGCTCTTTTCTCTTATGATCCAGTTCTTTCCTTAATATATGAATGCATGTGATTTGCTTTTTCAAGAGATTGAGGGATTATTATTAAGACGGTTTCTTAAGATGATTTAATCTTGGATTAATATGTTTAGGTTAGGGAATTTAACTGTTTGTTTTGTGATGTTAATAAATTTAATGTTTAAAGTTTTTTAGACTTTAATTTAAAGGATCTCCAGTCTCACTGCGTAAATAATCGCGGATGAATATCGTTATAACTCGCATCAGAGTCAAGTAGTGCAAGGAGGACAACTCACAGGCATACGAAATGAGTCTCTTACACATGTAAGTTGAGCGAATGTTTGAGGCAGTTTCACTAAAATTGGTTCTTGGGTCTCCTCACTCACACATAAAAGTCAGAGATCAGATGTCCTTTAGTAAAAAACCCTGCCAAGAGTTTCATATATTATGTGAAATCAACATTACCAATATTTAAGCAAATTTGTTCTTCAGAAAATATAAGGCGAAGTAATCTTTTTTGCTTTCTTCATTAATAAATACTAAAAAAAAAAAAAGAAGTCTGCGTTTTCTTGAATACTGTTACCTGAAAAAATATGGGATGATCAGTTTTGAGACAAAAGTAAGTGTTCATGTTAAATACAACGTACGATTCATTTCTTTTATATTTTATTGCCCAAAATTTTATTTTTAAAAATGCTACGTTTATTTCTTATGTATATTTTTTTGTAACTATACTTATTTCAATTCCTACTATTAGTTCACTTTCTCCCTATATATATACAGTGGCGCACACAAGGGGTCCGCACCCCCCCCCAAAGCCCTTGATTTTTTTCCGATTGGTTATAATTCGAGTATATAATACGTAAAATTTAATTAAATACTTGTTATTAATGATTAATTTTATTACTTAATACTAATTATTTGTTCAATAATTAGTTTTTTACTGAGTTTTGTTCCTGAAAATCGACAAAATAAAAAATAGCATGATACAAGAATGGTGAACTTTCAACCCCCTTTGAAAAATTCCTGTGTGCTACTGTATATAAAATATATATATATATATATATATATATATATTGTTCAAATTTTCAATCGGTAATAAAATACTTTCTATTCATCCATTCAATTTCAAACACATTTTTTAAAACTTGCAGTGGATGACATTTGATGTTAATACAGTTTTTGAAATATTAATTCATTAATTAAATTAAAAAATGAATAAATAGTAAGAAACAAAATTAATAGTCCAATAGCATATTTAGAAAGGAAAATCATTCATTGTGCCCGAGTAGCGCAGTAGACAAAGCGTTGGACTTCTAATCCAAAGGTCATGGGTTCGAATTCCACCTGGGATGACTTAATTTCTGAAAATGAGATTTCTTTTTTACTATGCTATTTTATTGAATAATTAAATGCAATTAATGAATAAATAGCAACAAATGAAAATAGTCCAACGCCTATATAGAAAGGAAAACGGAAAATGGCAAGGAAAATCGCCTTCTACTTTATCACTTAATAGTGTAATTCTGTCATATGTGTATATATATTTATATTAATTGTAACTATTTAACAAAAAGAAACTAAAATAAAATTATTTTTTGTTGACCTAAGTAGGAATTTACTTAAAAATATTTTTATTATTACTTGTATATTAAGAATGTGATACAAATAAGGATACCTCTCAAGGGCTTATCTTCTTTGGATAAATGCAGCATTTCTGAATTTTTCTTTCTCTCATGGGGCTTACTGTTTTAGTGAATCTAGACGACCTTATCCTCCCCGAGATAACCACCTGGTCTAGCAATTTTTCCCTATTTTCGGGCATTCTCCTTACTAGTTAATTTCTTTTCTCCCTTCCTCCGCGTTCTACATCTTTATAACCTCAATTATATACATATGTAATAA
Organism: Trichonephila inaurata madagascariensis; assembly: GCA_019973955.1. Taxonomy (NCBI): domain Eukaryota; kingdom Metazoa; phylum Arthropoda; class Arachnida; order Araneae; family Nephilidae; genus Trichonephila; species Trichonephila inaurata. The sequence continues at coordinate 20,255 of BMAV01023219.1, read as the reverse complement.
ATGTTTACGTAACAAACTTGATTGCTAGTAAATTGATACATTTTTGGAGTGGTTTGGTCAAATATGACCTCTTACGCACACAAGACTGCGCTTTAAAGCCAATGCCCTAAACAAGAAACTTTTACGTTTATAATTTGAAATATATAAATATTGCAAAGCGCGTGTGTATACTTTAAAATAGATAACAGAAAACAGACGTAAAGATTTACCAACAGGTATTTATTGAAAAACCCGGAGGCTCATTTTGAGTCTCTTATTTCATAAATTACAGCTACATGGAAAGAATTACCTTATTATCTTTAGAAAACTATTCAGTATACAAAAACTGATATCATAGGTAAAAGTGTCTTTTTTTTATTATTATTCCACGAGCAGAAAGAAATGAAGTGAACTCACCACGTCCTTGGTAGTCTTCAAAGCGCCCGAGGTGATTAAAATTTTGGCTATTTTGTCCACTTTGATAGTAGCCATCGCGTAGTGGAGAGGCGTTCTTCCCAACTAAAAACAAATTTGAGAAAGATTGTTACTGGTAAATTTTCGTACGGAAGCACAACAGTATCCGAAAGGTTTTCTTATTGATAAAGAAAAATGAAACCGATTTCAGAGTGATTCTATTTTTTCTAATAATGATTGATTTTTTTATACTTCTGGGGTAACTATTATTTTAAAACACATTGTAAAACACTAAAGTCAACGCACCATGAAGTAGATATCTCTTTTCACAAAAATTAGAGGACTGCATGGTCGTACAAAGTGAATGAAACGATACAGTTTCAGAACAATTGGATGCTTTATTCCAGAATTCTATTAACCCAGCATTCCTCGAATGAAAAAAACGAACGGAATTTCACGCGTGGGGTATCTCATACTCAAGGGTGTTTGCATTCTGTTTTTACCGTAAAATTTGCATGCAAAGGTGAAAAAGGAAGAAAAGTAGGAGATAAAATATGTTTGTTACACTTTTCACACGTAAATTTAATTTTTCTGTTCTTTTTATTAAGGAATTCAGTACGTTGTTTATATATATATATACACTCCTTTAGTCTTCGTCGCGAATGAGTGCGATGTTTTAACTGAATCTTAATTTTTTTTTCAATTTCGTAGAAGCATTGCTAACTGGTTTCTACATTCCTTAGATTCTTCTGTATAAATCTAAATTCAAAACACTTTAGAAATCAGCGTCTGGTTCGATGCATAGTAGGTGGTTTCTGAGTACTCAACAAAGTAATATGTGCATTTAGTGTCGCAACGTTCAACAACACAAAACATATTGCCATAGGCTAACGATTACATTATCTAGCCATTGAATAGGATGTGGTCATTTTATCAAAGACAATAATTGCTCCCTCAGTTCAATTATCCGGATCGATTACAGTAGAGCAGGGGTCGGTGAGTCGAAGAGCCCAAAATTACAATTTACAAAATTTCAAAGTTTTTAAAGAGCCACAACATTTTTTCTTGCCAACAATAAATAGTACTTGCACGAAGAAAGCTTTTGGATAAAAAAGAAACTAATCTTTTTTTTTCATAAGAAAAAATATCTATTTATTCATATATAAGAAAGTGTTTTTCAAAACAAATTATATAATATACATATGGCATTATCAGATAATTACTTATTATTTAGGTAAAAAATTAAAAAAATTAAACATTTACTTTTTTTTACAACACTAATTTGTACTTCAATAACAAACAATTGAGTAAACAAATTCAATGGGAGCGAAGGCTTTACATGATTATTCAATTAGAAAAAATTTAAACTTTACTAAACAATGTAACTTGTACTTAAAAATAATAAAAAAACAACAATAACATACATTTGAGCAAATAAATTCAATGGGAGCATTGGCTTTGCATGGTTTTAGAAAGTTAGGATAAATTTGGTTCATAGCTTGTTGTTTTAAGTTTCAAATACGACTCTAAATTTTCATTTTTTAGTTGACTTCTTACTTTACTTTTAATTATATTCACGCAAGAGATGCTTGCTGTCACCAATATGTCGATCTGAAGATAGTCAGCATTCCAAATGCCAACTTCTTCACCTCACTGTAGTAATCTGGTAGACTTTTCCATGCGTCGAATGTAAGTGCCTCAACTAGCGGCATTTTTTTAAAGCTGTCAACTTTTGTTGCGTTACGTACATACATTTCTGGACCTCCAACTCTTCCAACTTGTTTTTCAACTCTGTAAATTTTGCACTCCTCAAAGCTTTACTTTTTAAATCGGTCAATTGCATTTCTAGAGATCCAGTATCAATTCCAAGTGGCTCAATGTGGATTTCGTTATTATTTGTGTTGAGGGAATTTAATATGAGTGTTAGAGTGATTTTGTTGGCTTTGAACTGCTCAAATTTGTCAGCTAATTCATCTTTAATTTCTTTATAGCTGAGCTGAAGTACTTCCTGGTTTTATCGCGATATTGCTTTAGAAATTGAAAATGAAGTAATATCGCTATGAATATATTCTCCAAAGAGAATTAATTTTTCTTCGAAACAAACCAATTCTTCTACCAAAACATAGGCTGGGTTTCCCTTTCCTTGCAGTTTTAGATTCACACACACACAGCTCATTTAATTTCGCTGTGATATTCACCATAAAGTAAAATTTTTGCAACCCTTTGTCGTTCTCTAATTCAGGGTGATTAATGCCTTTTCCTTTGAGGAATGTATTTATTTTATTCAAGCACACACAAAGCAAAATGTTTCAACACCCTACCTTTGGAAAGCCATCGCACTTTATTGTGAAAAGGAGGTCGGAATACTGAGTCTCCATTTTGTTTAAGAATTCTTTAAACTGACGATGGTAGAGTGCTTTTGACAGGATTCTGCTAATAATCGTGATTATACCAAATTCATGACCTCAACTATTTCGGCCGGAAATGTTTGGACACGATTTTTGGTGTATTATGAAGTGAAACGTAAGAATTTCGTGGTTTATTTTGTTCCGAAGAATCGTTGTTGCCCCTTTATGTTTTCCTGTCATACTTCTGGCCCCATCAGTTGCTATTGAAACGAGTTTATTTAAATCTATCTTATTGTCTTCAAGGCATTTTTGAATGGCATACGCTATATCTTCCTTTCTAGTTTGTCCTGAGAGTGGTAGCAATCCTAGAAGTTCTTTTTGGACCTTGGAAAGACAGATACCTGGCAAAAAGAGCAACTTATGCCGTCTCTTTTATGTCGCAATTGTCATCTATAGCAAGTGATAAGACAGAATAAAGTTTAATATCATCCACCTGCAAATATGCCACATTTGAAGACATTTTAGCTATTCTATTTTGTACTGCTTTAGCGGATAGTGGCAAATCTTTGATTTTTTTTTTCAAGATTTCTGGTTTGTTTTTGAAATCACGAAACAGTTCTTCATATGCACTTATGAAGCAATCTTTGACATACTTCCCATCTGTGAATGGTTTGCCTTTTTTTTGTTTTTTGCCATGTCTAGTAATACCACGAAGATTGCCAGATTAACATTACTTGTAGATTGTGTCTAGTTTCTTAACATTGGAGTTCATCAACAGCTTTTTTTCGTTCTTCGCCGGCTGGATATTTATTAGCAAACTGAGTATGGTTTGTTGTGAAGTGTCTCTCTAGATTTGATTTCTTATTGTGTGCGAGTTTTTCGTGGCAAATGAGACAAGTCGGAAGGTCATCTGAGTTGCATATGAAAGCCAACGACTCCGTCCAATGCCGACTGAATTCTCTATGCTCTTCTTCAGTTCTTCTCTTTTCTTTTTTTTTTTTTTTTTTTTTTTGTAGATGCCATGCTTGCAGTGAAGCTGTAATAAAGAATTTTTAGAATTATTATTTAGGTATCCAAGACAGCAGATGATAAGTTTTCAATTATTTACTATGTCGACGCATACCTACATATTACCTTTGAAAAGCTGAGCATAATGAAATATAATTTATCAAAAAACATTTTACAACAATATTTCTTAATTAAAAATACTTTACCTAAATAAAATAAATAATTTTCTAATAATTTAATTATTAAAATAAATAATTTAGACACGAAACACCGCTCGTCTGACTCTCTCGTAATAGCCCTTTGATTTGACTATATGAGTAAGAAATTTTACATAGTTTCGTCATCTGCGGTCGTTTCCGTGTACGGTGACTTATACGGCAGAGCCTGCCAGAACGTGTTTATCACAGCGCAGTCACTAGCACATTTATTTTTTGTTTTTGCTTAAATATTAGATATTTAGTTTGCGAGTAAAGGTATTATGCCCACTATGCCGAAATCACAATGAAAATTGTGCAAACATATAAACAATCGAACACTGCAAATACCTACCTCCTTTGATTCTCAGTTCGAAAATGGGTTTATTAAATAACAATTTATAGGTACTTACACTTTTATAAGTGTTACATTAACGTTAATTTTTAAATAATAAAAGCTATAAAATAGGCAAATATTATAAAATAGGTAATTTATTAAATATAGATTTTAATAAAAAACATTTTCGGGGGGAGGGGGAGGATTAATATCCAACAGTAGTACTTTGTTTCTTTTTTGACAATTCTCATTGACTTTAAAGAAGTAGTTAGATATCTTATTTGGAAAATAATATGTATGATATGTATTTTAGAAATATAATACTTATTATGTTACCTACTTTTACTTCGCGGTTTATTATTATTATTATTATGCGTTGAGAAGATTGTTTCAAAGTAGAAGTTAGAAGCGAATTATCTTCTCAAAGAAAGGTATGTATGTACATATACAACTCAATAATAAACCAGCAAAAAGGGTAAGGTAACATAATAATCAGCCATATTTACTAAAAATACATATATCGCTCACATATTATTTTCAAATAAATATCTAACTACTTCTTTAAAAGAATCAATGAGTGATAAAAAACAAAACCACTGCTATTTGGATACCAATGTTTTTGTTAAAAGATATATGTTGTAAATACACCACCTATTTATTGTTTACTTACTTTATAACTTTTATATAGAGTAACGTTATCTCCTTTACTTATAAGTAACAAAAATTACCTATAAGTAATGTTATTTTGTAAACTTTATTTTCAGCTTTCTGAAGATATCAAAAGTAGGTAAGTATTTTACTTTCATTTTAAATTGTTTATAGAGACAGCAATTTTCATTCATTTCGGCACAAACAAGCACCTTTACTCGCAAGGCTAAGTATCAATATTTGCCAAAAGTAAAAAATTAAAAATGTACGGGCACTGCTTAGTGACAATACGTTCTGGCCGAATCTATCGGCAAACACTACGTACGCGAAGAACGACACGAATGCGTTTGAAAACCTTTACTAAACGGTCAATCGGTACATGAGATCCCCGGCGGGCTGGCATTTCGTGTCTAAACATTTAATAAGGCAAAAGTATTGAAAAGAGTATTTATTTAGTAAAAAGTATTTTAGTAAGAAATAATAGATTGTAAAATGTTTTTGATAGAATTATATTTCATTACAATAACAACAATACGCCGGTATACGTCGACGCCAGCAAATAGTGAAAGCATATCTGCTGTTTTAAACCCTAAATAATAATGATTCTAAAATTTAACATTACAGCTTTCACTTTAACATGGCATCTAAAGTGGCATGGCGGAAGTCGGCGTAGTGAGTCAAGACGGCGGCGGGCTTCCGACTGCCGCAGCACAATAAATCAATGCAGAAGGCCTTTCACAACAGGCCATGCTTTCGGCGCAGCTGGCTTCATATCCGGCCGACAACAGCGTTGTCCAGTGACCAAACTGAACGCGATGCCGAGCAATGTTGTCACCGGCGATAACAAAATATTTATTGAACATGGCAAAAGGCGAAGCGTTGCAGATGGTATGTCAGGTACTTCGTAATGCATATGGCGAGGCTTTGTTCGTGAAACAAACCGAAAATCTTTGAAAAAATCAGATTTTGCCGCTGCCATCGCTAAAGAAACATTGCAAACTAAGTAGCAAAATATAACCAAAATCGGCATATTGCAATTGAGCTGATATTAAGCACATTTACTTATCGCGCGCAAACCGGCTCTTTACGGCATAAAGACGGCATAAAGACGCCGGGTAATCATTCAGGGTCGCTACGGTTGCTGCACTCAGGATTTAAACAGAAAGGAAGATAGCGGCATTGCATGCCGTTAAATGCGCGGCAATAAGGTAGATTTAAATAAACTCGTTTCAGCTAACTGAGGCCGAAAATAACGGGAAAGTATGAGAGGCAACAGCGGAACAAGACATAAACCACGAGAGTGTACGTTTCACTTCATATGCAAAAGCGTCAAACATTTCCGCCATGGTTGGTCATGATTCGTATGGCGATTATTAACGGCATCCGGTCGAAGCGCTCTGCCATCGTCGGTTAAAATTGTAATGAAGCGAATGGGCTTTCAGTATTCGACTCGCTAACTCACAATAAAGAGTTGCGTTGGCACCAAAGGTAGGGTGTTGACGCGACACAGCAATAAAGAGCATAAACGTTCACTCCAGAAAAAAGGCATTAATAACCGAATTGAAAGGAACGCAGAAAACATGGTGGATATCTGGCGGGGTAAACATGACGGGAAGAAGCGGCATGTTTGGTAGAGAAAAATTGGTTTTGTTCGAAGAAAGAATACTGAGAGAAAGATATTCGCCAGCGATAACACTAAATTTTCGAATTTCACAAAAGCAATGTCTGACCGCCAGAAGAATACCTAAAGAAGGGTAAAGATGAACAACTGTTTGAAAATTTGAGCAGTTCAAAGCCAACAGCGCTTCTGGCGCTGCTCATGCCTCCCAGCACAAATAATAACGAAAATCATTAGCTGCCTGCGACTCTGGATATCTCTAGAAATGCAATTATTCAGTTTAAAGCAAAGCTTTGAGAGAGATACTGAGGATGAAAGTTGAAGAGGATATAACACGCCAACACCCAGCAAAAGATTGACAGCTTTAAAAATACCCGCTGGTTGAGCACTTACATTCGACATGGCGTTTGCCGAACACTACGGTGGTGAAAGTTGGCATTTGCTTATTTATGCTCGGATCGGCTATATTGGCTGTTTGGCTGCTGCGTGAGCTCTGGTAAAAGTAAAGTAGAAGTCAAATAAATGAAATTTATATGAAAAAGTTTGTAAAAATGAATACAGCTAACTCTTCTACTTGAAACAACAAACTATACGTCAGCCAAAGCACTGGTGAGACGCAAAGATTGATGCTTTGCGTCGAAATAGAATGAAAACCTACATAGAAACATCCAACGACGGCGTCATTCGAGAGCTTTCGAAGAACTGACGACAGTGACGATGCGTGTCACGGTGGGGAGGGAAAGTGAATACAAATAGCTGAGAGACGGTGCCTAATCCTCGTTAATCGATTCAGAACGATTTTTAAATGTTTTTTTCTTTTTTGATAAAATAAATAATATTTGCGTATGAAACTAAAGAGCCGCAGTTTCACATCCAAAAAGCCGCATGTGGCTCGTGGCCTGGGTTGCCGACTTCCTACAGTAAGAGAATCATACTTGCAAACATACTCTTCGTTATCATCCCCGCAAGGGACTCTATTCATCCGAAAATACTTTTGTACTATATATATATATATATATATATATATCTGTATTAAATACTGTATCTATTAAATTACTTAAATATCCCATTTCTTCATCGTAACTACAATAATATGCCATAGCATAAGAAATATTAAAGAGCGTGCTCATGCATTCATAACTGTAACGATGATTCACGCGCAGGGTATGACATACCCGAACAGTTGGTATCCAGAACCATATATTTAGAATTCGCCGACAATCTAAGGCCCTCTCAAAGGATATGACCTTAAAGTCAGCTACACGAGAAAGTATTCATTATCGAAGAAATGTTTAGATGGAGTCTTGAAAGAACATGACATATCCTGCGCGAGAAGTGCCGGGTTAAAGCCTGGATCATTTAACTGGGAATAGAGTCTGCCTGAGGACGGGTACTTTTTTTAATGAAAAATCTCGTTTCCAATTGTGTGCTGATAACCAAGGCACATGTGTCTGCAGACGTCCAATTAGTATAAGAATTTTGCTTTTACTATAACACATCGTAGATGCCCGCAACTGGACTCCATGGTTTGGTGCTCTATTTTTTGCTAGCCAATTGTGTGCTAATTTGCTAAGCACTTACAGTATGTCGGTACACAGATAATGTTTTAAGACCTGTCTCATAGCCATTCCTTTATTCCCATAAGATAATGATTTGCTACGAATCAGTTTCAAATTTTTAGGATATTTTCTTTAATCCTGATACTTTCTTACCAGGTCTCCAATCTATCTCAAGACTGCTCTAGGACGTTATTTATTTCCCTTATGTTGGATAGAAGTTGGCAGGATTTCCCACACAGCATTAGGGCTGCTGTAGCCTAGAAGTCAAGGCATCGGATCGTGGCTGACGTGTCATAAGTTCGAGCCCAGTACCACTAAAGACCCGCCGTGTAGGTAAACGATGCACATAAATCTGTTGAGAGCTCAAACGTCCTCCCGTTGGTGTGGCGTGGTAGTTAGGAGAAGGGGAGTGCCAGCTCAGGCATCGTCCTTGTTTCTTGACCTCGTGTAACCTAACATTGCGATGCACAGTGGGCAGTTTTCCCAACCTGGCGCACTGAAGTTATTTTATGGCTTTAACGTCTTCATAATTGTATCTAATGATCAAAAATCATAGTAATTAATGTAAATTGGGAATTCTTTTATGTTTTTAATAACAAATAAAGTTAATAGGGTCTTAACTAATTTATGTCCAGTTTGAATTTGATCAAGAATAAATGATTGCTAAATGGAACTAGTTTTTAAGCAAGGATCTAAGGATATTAGCAGAAGCAGCAATTTACACGTGGGAGAATATGTACAAGAAAGTGTGGCAAGTTAAAAGAATTTAATTTAATATTTGTTAAAGATTAAGCAAATACACTGCTGGCCACCGTAAATGCAACACCCTGAAGGAAGCATGCAAATAACATGAAATTTACAACATGCATTAGCGGAGGTGAGATATGCAAATGATTAGAATTTCAGCGCAGACACACATCACGCGCGCCTGTGGCACCACCTCAAAGCGCTATTTAAGGCTTGGAGATTTCGACGATTTCAAATTCGGCAATTGTGTTTTTCTTGTGGTTTTTTCAAAAAACGATCAGTTATGTCTCATAGAAAACAGCGATCAGCTTTTGATCAAGTATCCGAGTTCGACAGAGGAAGGATAGTGGCCTACCGAGATTGTGGATTATCTTTCAGGAAAATCGGTAGTCGCGTTGGACGAAACCAAACAACTGTAATGTGGATATGTGACCGTTGGATGCAGGAGGGTACGACGGCCCGACGTGGTTGATCGCATCTATCTCAGTGCACCACTTCACGTGAGGACAGGAAAATCGTGCGCACGGCAGTGACGGATCTCTCAGTCACATCACGAACCATAGCACAGCACATTGAGACTCTAACGCATCATTCAGTGTCTGCGCGTACCATTCGACGCCGTTTACAGCAGAGTGGTCTGTCCGCAAGACGTCCATTGCTTGGTCTACCCTTGACGCAGAACCACAGACGTCTCCTCCGCCAATGGTGCGAGGAAAGAAGGATGTGGGCGGCAGAATAGAATGAAGTTGTCCTTACTGACGAGTCACGCATCTGTCTGCAACACCACGATGGTCGGATTCGAGTCTGGAGATACCGTGGTGAGAGGATGCTGAACAGCTGCGTTATGCACCACGACACTGGTTCTGCAACGGTTATTACGGTATGGGGTGCTATTGAATATCACTCTCGCACTCCTCTAGTACGCATTTTTGGTTCTTTAAACAGCCAGCGCTACATCTCCGAAGTGTTGGAGCCAGTTGTCCTTCCTTACCTTCAGGGCTTGGCCACAGCCATATTTCAACAGGATAATGCGCGACCACACGTGGCACGCATTGTCCAAAGGTTCTTCGTCAATCACCAGATTGAATTGCTTCCCTGGCCGGCTCGCTCTCCGGATCTTTCGCCGATAGAAAACATGTGGCCCATGGTTGCTCAACGATTGACCCAGATTACACCCCCAGCTGCCTCACCAGATCAACTTTGGAAACGTGTGGAAGCTGCTTGGGCTGCTGTACCCCAAGAACACATCCAAAGTCTCTTTGAATGAATTCCGAGGCATGTGGCAGCGGTGATCTTCAACAATGGCGGCTACTCTGGCTACTGATTCTGGCAGGAACCACACTTTACAGAAGTCTATAAATTTAATCATTTGATGTACAAAATAAATTTTGTTGTGCTATCTCTTGTCCTTCTGGGTGTTGCATTTACGGTGGCCAGCTGTGTAGAATCAAGCATAACATTGTACATATACAATAAAGGATAATAGGTAGTGTTTAAAAGGATTCGGCACCCTTTGAGTACTTTTTTTATTTATGTATTTAAAAATCACATTTTAGCATTTCATATAATGTTTATTTAAAAAAAATGATACGAGATAAATTTTTGAAATATTATTCCCCAAATTTTACAAATTTAATTTCAAAAAATTTTTGGAAAATTTTTTAAAAATTCTACTCTTTTTGTTTTTAATTTTTGATATAAAATTTTTTTGAAAATTTTTTTGGGATTTTTTAAAAACCTTTTGAATCGATTTTACAATCCCTTTAAATTGTTTGGAAAAAAAAAAATTTGTTGATATATATATATATTAAAATTAAACCCAAACCTGATTTTTTAATTTAAACTTAAAAAAAGGGTATTATTTATAAAAAAAGGGATCCCAATTTTGTTACTCATTGCAAAAAGACACAGGAAAAAATGGAAGTGATTGGGGGAAATAATTGTGGAAGAAGTAGTATTTTGAATGCGTAAAAACACAAACTGAGAAAAACCATTTTAAAGTTTTTAATTCTGAAATATAATTATTATAAGCTTAAATATATAAACATAAAATGCCACACTAAAATATTAGCTATATATTTTCCTTAAAAATAAGATATAATATAAATCTTACTCCCCCGACAACCACGCATCATTCGACTCTTGCAGAACTTTTCATTTCTATGGCACCTCATCCCTTTTTCCGCTACACAAATGAGGAGAAATTTTTAACAATTTTTCTGAATTTTAGTTTCTGCTGGTCCTCATATTTATCAAAGTCAATTGTAGTTCTAACTAAACCAAAACAACATTAATTTTGCGCTAGTGTCTGCTCTTCCTTTCCCATTGAAAAGGGCCGCCAAATTTTAAACCATCGGGCAACCTGAAAAAAATATAACTTTGGGAGTAGCAGGAAGTAGCAGTTAAATTTGATAAAAAAAGGGCTTTTCTACTTATTGGGCTTAAATGTTACTGTGGGTCAATCCCCTGTCAATCCCAAAGTTCTAGTTCATTAAACCAAAAAAACGACATACGTTAGTAGGGTTAAAGTTTGCTAAATGTTATGTTTTCAATTTTTTAAACGAACTTGAACCTAATTTAAAAATCAAATAAAGAAATTTTTTACTATGGTATCTTTTTTTTAAAAACCTTCTTTTTCAAAATCCTTTTCAGACGAAACGACAGAACTTGGGGCTGAAAGGAGGTTTTTAAGTGTTTTTTGTCCAAAGCAAACCCATCTAAACCAATAATTGTTGACGATTTCCCCCCGCATACTGACAAAAAAACTGTTTTTCCCCATGGCTGGGGCTCAAGAGAACCAAAAATTTTGGGTTTTTTGTTTTTTTTCGCGCAATTTCTTTTTTTGGGCTTTTTTTGCGAATTGGAAAAGCCCACTGTGCGACGTTAATATTCCCCCCCTCACCCCCCGCCTTATTCAGAAAATTTATGTTTTTTTTCTATGTCGTATCGAAGCTTACATTCAGATGAGATGAGTTTACTAGAGATTAAAGTTTTATTGGGTTTTCACTTTTTTATGGACCGAAAAAATTTTCCCGTTATTCTGAAACTGAACCTGCAATCGTTTCATCCATTGTCGCGTTTGGAAACCCCTTAAAAAATTCTTAGGTTTTTGGGAATTGGGTTGAGGGTAGGATCGAAAAACCCTTTACACTTTATCTATAGTAGGGATACAAAAATGCATTTGCAATGCAAAATCATAGGAAATAAATGGGTGTTGCATAGTAAAAACCCCTAATTTTCGTTTAAAAACTTTTAAAAGAGGTGGAGAAGGAAGGGCTGCAAACCGCCGGGCAGATAGAGTACACAGACGATGTTAAATCACATAGCAATGTATGGTCGGAAACGTTTTCTTGACGGCAATAATGATAACACAAGAAAGACACGAAAAAGAGGAAAAAATATGTTTATTTTTAATACAGCAAAGATGCTGAAAAGACTTTAACTGGTGTATGTGATAGATGGCGCTACATAAGCCGAAGCATCCAGTAACGATGCTTGCGCACAAGCGATTTTTTGCTGCCACGCTTGCTATAAAGCTTCAAGTGGCCGCGGTAGCCGAGTGGTCAAGGTATCGGATCATGGCTGGTCTTGTCACGAGTTCGAAGCCCAGTACCACTGAGGACCCATCGTGTAGGAGAGCGATGCACGTTAAATCTGTAGAGAAATCAAACGTCCTCCCGTTGGTGTGGTGTGGTAGTTAGGAGAGGGGTGCCATCTCAGGTGTTGTCCATGTTTTTTGACCATGGTTCAAAATTACGTGGTCCATCGCCAAAAGCCCTCGTGTAGCTGAACAGTACGACGTTAATATTCACTCACTCACTTATAAAGCTTCATTTTACCGGCCGACAGAGTGGTAGTAGGATTGAAAGTTGCACGAATGCTGAACTCACTGATATACATCTGGCATACAAAGTTGCTGATTGCAATGGAGCAGCCGCACTGCGGTTGTAGGCCAGCCTTTCTCAAACTGTGGGTTGCGCCTCCTAGGGGGTGTGATAACTCGAAAGAGGTGCGAGAATATTGAAAAGTCGAAAACAAGAGATTTAAAAAAATTATTAATTTACTGAAAGTAAACAAACGAAATGCATTCTGACGTAATAAAAAATAAAATACGCATTTACATTGATATAATACACTTATAAATGTATCAATACTGCACAATGTATTTTATAGTTTATTTAACAATACTAAGTTAAGAACAACATTAATAATGACCAATGATGGGCTTGTCATGTATAAAATTATATACAAAAATTATCGCTTGTTTTGATAATTTGTACGGTTTAAAATTATTCCTCCTTAACTTCCGAATCAAAGTTACGTGATTCGCTCCCCAACACCCCCTTTTTTCACGTAGGCTTGCGCATGTGATGTATTGAGGGGTGAAAGGGGGAAGAGAAAAAAATAAGCAAATCCTCTGAAATAAGTAAATCCTTCGCAAATCCTGTATAAAGATCCTTTTATTGTCTTCGGAATAATTTTATGAATAGCAGTGCACAGAAAATATCGTATTTCGGAAAGACGTGTATATTAACGTCCAGGGCAATTAACGCTTTGGCCGAGTGAGATGTTTATGCACGCCGATGGCACTTAAGAGGTAAAATTTTATTTATAGCTTTAGTGTTAAAGTGTATTATTGAATTAAAAGCATTGTTATTTTGTGGAAGAGGGGGTGATGAAAATTGAAACTTTGAGAAGCAAAGAGGCCCGAGGAGGCAAATTCCCAGCTCTGACTCTCACCCTCAGAAATTGTCCTACACACAGGAAGAGTAAGAACGATGGGACAATGCTGGATCTGGTACAGAGTAATCTCGGTACCAGTAAGCGGGTCGACCGTCTGGCGTACTAACAACATGCACCACTATCACATCCAGCGCGTACTTTGATGACGGTCATTATTTCTTTAATGTTCTTTTTTCTTCATTTTTTGCAACAGGATTTTTCTTGTTTCCTGTCTTTTTTGTGTCTTCATTACTACCCCAGGAAAGCGTTTCCGACCGTGCACTCCTATGTGATTTCCCATAGTCTAGGTGTACGTTAGCTGTCCTGAAAAGTTGTAACCGCTGTACTGATACACCCTGTATAGCTGCTGTATATTTATTCCAAATTTCAAGCAGTTTAAACAGAAATTTTATCGTCTTTTTCTGTCCTTTAAATTTAATTTTTAAAACTAAACATTGTGAGAGAAAATGTTCGTAAAACATCATCTCAGTTTGTATGGTTGCGCTCGAGTATGCTTCTGTCGTGATAATTCCCATAGCAGTAGTAGGATTGGAACGGATTCGCGGCTCAATTTACTCATAAAAGTTAAAACCAATTTCTGAGGTTTTTCTTTGGGTGTGGAAATTTCTTCGCAATAAACTGATAGATTCTTAAACTTGAAGCCATATAAGTTTAGTATGATTCTAAATATCAAGAAAAATCATCCCCCCCCCTCTGCACCTTTTATCATATCAATTTCCACACCTCATTTCTTACAAGAGACGTATGAATTCTATAGTTTAGAGATTTAAGAAATTATATAGATGTGATTTCAGACTCGCGTATCCAGTTTTTCTTACATATAAGCAATTCATTGTCAGAATTCTATTTTTACAGTTTTTTTTCAAAAACTCCCTCTTTAATTTTAAAAATTCAGGTTATCCCAAGGACATCAAAACTTGTGAACCCAAACGCTGATAAAAGTAAAGATCTGGAAATCGCATGCAATGGCATCCACTTATCAGAATTCGACACGCGCTTTTACTTCTACGACTTCCATCAACATGAGTGGAATAGAACTTATAAATACGAAATTTTACATTTTGTCAGATAGGCGTAAACAGTAAGTGCTATCAGTACTTACGAATCTACTAGAGCCTCTTCTTGGGGATCAAAACATGTTGACATACACACAAAGAATTCATTTGCGCTGTTTTTTTGACGAACATAAAAAAGTAGGTGTAAATGAGTACATTTTTTGCTCTGAACGGATTTTCTCTGACGAATCACTATTCATCTTCAAATGCGAATGGATAATGTGTCTATCGGTTCCAAGCTCCAAAGAGAGAGTTTTGTAGGGAATAAACAGGAGGGATAGATAAGCCCCTCACAAAGAAGTATTTAAAACATGGTAGGATGAGGTCTCTCTTTCTCCTCTCTCTAAGCGCCTATATTCATGCATTCTTTTTCTTTCAATTAAGGCAATGCTTTCCAACATCTTTTTCTATCGCCGCGGACAGGGGTCAACGTTTGGAAATTTTACCGCAGTCCGCTGAAAGTGGGACGTTGATTGTTCATATTTTAGATTGTTTTGATTTAATCATTTTAATTCCATTTGCATAAACCTTCTTTCTGGGAATAGAGATACATTTACACCAAAAAATAAATATAAAGGGATTTAACAAGGAATGTAGTGATTTCCACGGAAAGTTGCACGAGCCCGAGAGAAATGCACCCTAGTTAATAAAATAGAAATAATTTAATGTTCCTTGGGCGGCCCCGTTACACTTGATCCTCGGCCCGGGGGATTGTGGACCACTAAATTAAGGCTTAACAATACCTTAAAAACAAACAAAAATATAGATTTTTTTTTTGCATTTCACTGGCCCATATATTTGGCTGCTTAAAATGTTAGATCTGAAAACCAATTAGTTTTTAAAATGTTTGGAATTTTCCGAGTCTAAATTTTAGTTTCGGTTTCATTTTAAAACATACACACCTAAATTGAATTAATTTAAAATATTCTTGAGCACACACACAATCAAGCTTCTATTTTCATTACTAAAATAATAGTATCTGCTTGATTATGTTTTGTGATATTTTTCTCACACAGTTACTTAACTAAGATTAACTTCAAGGCCGATTTTTGTTTTAACAAATAGTTTAAATTAACATAGAAGCTTTATCATTCATTTTTTCCTGTCGAGAAAATGCCATAGCCAAAACACTCTCAGGTTGCTATGAGAAACAATATTTCGAAGAGATTGAACACAACGGAAGACGATGTGCCTAAATATCAGCTGAGATATTGCAATTAGACTCCCGAATACAAGTATTCTGAACTCAAGTATTGCAGTATAAAAACTGGAATGTTTCATTAATGTATCGACTACAGGCCATAGTAAACATATTATAGTACTGTGCCTAAATATCAGCTGAGATATTGCAATTAGACTCCCGAATACAAGTATTCTGAACTCAAGTATTGCAGTATAAAACTGAATGTTTCCATTAATGTATCAAACTACAGTATAGTAAACATATTATAGTACTGTGTGATTTTATTTGAAAGTCGTACAACAAAAACTCAAACTTGCTTCGCTTCGCGCGATTTAAAACTAAAAAAAATTAAACTTTACATACATCTTGCGAATTTTAGTTTAAAATATCATTATTATTTTTCCAAAAAAAGCCTTTGTGTTTCACAAAACTTTTGTGAAAATATTAGGTTAAATATTAGGTAACAAATGCTGTCAATATAATGCAAAAACATATTTTGATTTAAAATAAGTTATATTTAATTAAATTTAATGCAAAACATAAGTTAGAAAGTAACATATTAAAAATTAGAGCTTTAGAGGCATTAAATTTTCCTTCATGCCTTTAAAAACTTTGAATGCGTTTTTCTCAGACTTAATTATGAAGATATAAGTGTTTTCTAAACTCTAAGGTTTTTTCTTCTTTTCAAGATAGAGTCTTAAATTTTTTTTGTATATACTACCAAATATATGTTCTATAAAAATTAGTATGGATTTAGGTCTGAGATCTCTAGTTATTTTTTTAAAAAATGCTAAATTTAATATTTTAAAATTTTTTGTTTTACCAGTTTTAGCTTAAATAATTATTAAAAATCAACAAGGGGAATAGATTTTCAAATCCATCCTAAATTTTGTTTCCAATAATCAAAGAAACATAAGTCACTTAAAAATGGCAATATTTATTTTAAAAATTGAACATTTTATAAAAATTTAAGAAAAACTTCAAAAACTCTTAATTGTTTTAAAATTACAAAATAGTGGCTGGTAAGACTGACTTTTTACTTTGAGAATCAACTTAATAATATAATTTGAAAGTAAAACATAAATTACTTTTACTATTGCTGTCTAAAAAAGTTTTAATAAAGGGTAATATCCCTAGGTTATACCCTAACTTCCGAGGTTTCCATTTTTTTCTTTGATTTTAATTTACGTCACAATGCGAGGCAACACGAGAGCTATAGGTGACGGACCTTGTTATTTTGAGCTACGGTTAAAAACGAGGACGATACCCTAGCTGGCACCTTATCTCCTAACTTTCTCACCAAGCCAACGGAAGACCTTAAGTATTGACAAATTTAACGTGCATCAGTCCCTCTACACTGCTGGTTTTCAATGGCACTAGGACTCAAACCAGAGACTTGACAATGCGAAGCATGAGTCTGCGACTACATCCACTCGGCTATCCCGGTTACTTGGGTCGTTAATTGATCTGAGAAACTCCCGTTGTAAAAGAACTGGGATATTTATAAATATCATTGCTATTTAAAGATATCTGAAGAAAGAAAATAAGGCAATTGTGTTACAAGGTGGGAGTGTAGAATCGGAGTATACAGGGTCATTCTCTACCAGACCGACAACAGGGTGCACAGAGACAACTCAGGCCATATAGGAATGCAGGGTCGCACGTGTCATAGTGCGAGCTATGGTTACCAAAGAAGCAGAGAACAGGAGCACCGGCATTAATTGGATAGAAAATATTTTGTTGAAGTTTGTACGGCGGCGAAATTATGACCAGAAGTGTGGGACTGACAGCTTGGTGATTCACCGCGGAATTCCTTACGTTTTGGAAGATTCCTGGCGTAATACAATTGTCCTCTCGGTAGCTAAAGATATTCAAGCGATGAGATCTTCAACGAAACATCGGACGTTTCGAACACCAAACTCTTTATGTGACCCCAGAAGAAGTCCATGCACATTCGAACACCTGTTGCACTAGAACCTTTCTGCCAAATGTTTTCTGTCCCACCAATGTGTTGCTGTTTCTGTTCTTTGTCCCAGAGCTCGCTACTACGGCCTTTGCGACCCTGCATTCCCGATGCAGTCCAAAGTCGTCTCTACACCCCTACACACTTTACAAATTTGTCGGTTTGGTAGTGAATCATTCTCCGTATACATTAAGATGGAAATGATTATCTATGCCTAGAGTTGGACGCTTATGATTTTTGAGATAAAGCTGTTTTAATGAAGTGGAAGGGCCGGATTCTTCCTGGTATTTGCTTGAAATTGTGGAGCCATGCTTCCAAGCTCTCAGTGGAAATTAATATTTTGATAGAGTTCAATTGTTAACACTTCCTCCTATTGCACATTTACTGTTGAGCTTAAATTAAATTGTTTTACAGTTTCTGCTGATCTTTCATTCCACAGCGCTAGTACGAACACCGATTCGTACTAAAATGTGTGAAAAAAACCATCCTATGGAGCAAGCCACGTTATATCTTCAGGTCGAACGTCACAGAAAACGCCGCAGTCTTAAGAAGGTGGTCTGGAAGTTAACTCGCTCTGATGTCAGAGATACGTCATACCTAGGAATCGTGAGAGTCATCTCATCCATCCATAATATCAATAGGAAAGGACCTCATCGTTGAATGGCCAAAAACATAGTACAGTAATGTTTCTTTAGCTTATTGTTTTAAAACTATATTGTTGATTCCGTGTGCATGGAGGTGAGTGTTTGGCCGCTCTCTCTGTAGTTTCTACGGTTTTGGATCGTTCTAGCAGATTAGTAACGGCACTAGGTGACATTATGAAAGGATAGCATTTCGCATCTGTGTCATCATAGAGTTACTAGTACAGCCAGGGTCGGATGGGTGAGTCGTATTTTAAAGTCTATATCAACCTTATTACTATGGTGTGCCAAACCAATCTACCAACAGAATTGAGAATGGTGCACAGTAGGAAATATTTGAAACATTACGATTCCCACGGTAATGCATGTAGAGTTAGGGGATGGAGCTCAACAATACAAAAAAATATTTAGAGTTTTTTTTTATATATATTAATCATGCATTATTTATATATTATATTATCAACATAAAAATAAATATAAAAAACATAACTATTCCTTCAACATAAATAAAAACGAAAATTGCCCGTATTTTTTGTATTAGGGGTGGTAGCTTTTAAACTTAATTATTAAAATAAGAAATAAACAACACACACAAAATATAAATATTCCTTAAATATTTTAATGCGAACCTTTTGTCCTTGCACCTCTCTGTTTTATATCGCAACAACTTCTTTGTAGACTGAAAATAATTTTCATACGAGAAAAGAATTGTTCGCATAGATCTGTAAAACCAAAAGCGGAAAGCAGAGCCCACGTAATTCTATTTTCAAACAATTAAATCTCTCTGGAAATAACATCAAACAATTTAAAATAGCCGATCGTCCTTCCATAATTTTTAATAATTCCGTAAATTTTCCTTTCCATAATTCTGAAGATTCCATTTCGAAATTAACTTTACTCAAAAACTGACTTACATATAGATTAACAAATCAAGGTCCTGATGATTTCGAGTGTTGAATGGAAACTAATGAAAAATCTATACGTACATTATCTGCTACGTGGACGGCGGACGAGTTGGCCTTGACCAGAGCGGTGATGATGCCGACGTGCTCGAAGAGAACAGCCACATGCAAGGCACATCGTGCCCGCCTGCTCTTTGCCGTCACCAGAGTGGTGTCCGATTTGACGAGGCGGGCGACGCCTTCCAAGTAGCTATTTCGGATGTAGCCGTGTAGTTCTTCGCGCCGTTTCTGAAGGAAGAAAAGCAATAAAAAGAAACGTTAATGCACATTCTAAGTCATTTTTCTTATTAAAAATTTTGGAACTAATTGGATATCGGAGTGCTATGCGGAGTGGGCGATTTTAAAACGCCCCACCGCGCTTTTTATCAGTAATGTAATCCAAAAGGGGGCCTAGCTACAAATCGTCAGGAAAATAATTTTGAAGAACTGTTTTGAAATATATTAAAATGTACTTCAAATAAAGAATATAGGAACAGATTGAAAATAAACAATATCAATCGATAATTGATATAAATGTAATATAGTGATAATTATTATATATAATAATAATTGTACCATATAATTGTAGTATATTATGCATAACATAATTTCATAATATACATTAAAATTAATCAATAATGAATGCCAATTAATAATTGCTGATAACGTAATATTCCAAAAACTGCGAGTTCCTTTCATGAATTTCATCGAACACATGGAACGTTTAAAAATGCATCATTTAAAAGTAAAATAAAGTTAAAAGGCTCAATTTGCAGCAATATAATTAAAAGAAAGCCCTCATATCTTGGTACTCATCTATGATATTAGAAATATGTATATTCGAAAATAGCACAAAATACAACAGAAGACTGAAAAG
>BMAV01023217.1:0-21898 GCA_019973955.1 Trichonephila inaurata madagascariensis | reverse complement strand
CACACATTCATTACTCCCAATGCACTTGGGGGAGAAACCCTAAGCGGTTTTAAAACGTGGCAATGGGGGTCCGCAGTGCTTTTCTAGGGGTCTACGGAGTTTCTCATGCAACGTTTTAAATACTCTGAAAGGCCTCGTGGGAAAATTGGAAGATGTGCCATACTAGTTTAGATTACTAAATAGTCCTCAATGAAGAAACTCTACTAGAATTTGTATTTTAATCAAGAATATTAAGTTGGGGAAGGATGTTTAAAATCTCGAGGGTCCGCGATATCACCCTGACACATAAAAGGGGAGCCCCGATTGAAAGTTTAAGAACCCCTGCACTGGAGCATACTTGATTTATTAATCTGCTCGAGGAGAATGTCAATACCTTGTACACTCTAATGCAGGGGTACTCAACCTTTTTTTCTGCTGGGCCGCATACATACGTCAGCTATTTCACGCGGGCCGAATGCATATGTAAGTTATTTCAGGCAGGCCGCAACATCAGGATAAGTGTGTGTATGGGGAGAAATGCTTTAAGACCAATATAACATTGGAAATTTAAAATGTGGAAAATTGATCAAAATATTATAACTCCTGTTTTGCTTCTTTTTTAACTATTTCTTTATACATTTTTTTTTTATTATTTTTGTCACTAACAATAAAATAGAAACATTTAAGAAACACTCTTTCACAATTTCTGCATCAGTAAAAGGTTTCATATGATTACCAATAATATAACAAACTTCTTTGTTACCACTGTAATATTACCACTGACAAAACACTTTGTTGCTGTTGCAAAGATTATTCAAGAAAGCCTATTTATCACTTCTTGAAACAGATCTTCGAGGAAAAGTATCATTGAATGGTATTTTTTAAAACAGCATTTCCTTGACAAATCAAACAAAAAAAATCAAAATGTCAACCTCCCAATCGTCTTGAGATAGTTAAAAATTACATCCACCCATATAATTGTCTCTACTTCACTGTTGTTGGCTATCACTAACCGTAGCCGTTTCAAATACAAAAATAATATCAATTTGTACCGGTACGACACTGACAGCAAAATTGATATATTTGATTTCTTGGAAAAAAAATCCCACCAAACTTTTAATACAATGTTCTTAAATAAGTACATTTCTTAGAGCAATGGGCCATGACCGGGCCACTAAAAATGACTCGGTATGTCGCAGGATGAGTATCGCTGTTCTAATGACTTCGAGGGACGCTGACATCTCTGGGAAACGGAACGCGAAGCGTTCCTCCATCCCATATCGAAGTTGTGAATGTGCCCCTGATGGGGAAAGGGGCCTGGCTGGGGAGAGATTGTCCTGATTGGTTGTTGGATCGTGGCAAGGAGGTGTGGCTATTGGAACAGTGAGGGTCATATCTTGGGTTACGGCGGGAATGTCCTGAAGTTAGCTGAGTAGGATTAATTTGATTGGTCCATGGAACTGGGAGAGTAGGCACTCTATTAGCTGCACTGATGCTTTGGAACTGTACAAAGAGGAGGGGTCTAGAATGCTAGCCTGTGTGGGATTCCATGAAGGAATTTAAGTTTAAAAAGTTATGAAATAGAAAAATAAATATAGAGAAATTTAGAAAAATACAGTCACTCTCCACACGGAGAGTGACTAAATTAATTTTTAGGGGGAAAAATAGGAGTATGACTTCGAGGGAAAACGTATGACACGTTTTATAGAAATGTTGCCGATTACCCCTCATTCAGTGATGGATATTAGCTCTGTTGCCAAACCTTGGAAAAAGAAATTGCAAAAGTCCCTTTACTTTCTCACATTTTCCCTCGTATAACAACTATTCCGTAGTTATAATTATACTTTGTGCTCCCCATTTAAATATATGAAAATAATTCAAGGTAGCTCAGGATTATAAAAGAAAATACTGCCGAAAGCCCAATATTTGCAGAAGTAATACTTAAAACTCGGAATGAATCCACAAAATGAGTAAAAGAATCAATTTTATTTCACAGAAAAGAATTTGATCCAATAATTCAATTTTCCAGAAAGTAATTATGAAAAAGATTAATTTCTAATTAAAGATTTAAATTTCAATTAACTTTATAAGAACTCCGAAGAAATCTTTTGATATTTTAATCTAAAAATCCTTTCAAAATTTAACCGGGGGAAAGTAGAAAAATAATCAGATGATGAATATTTTATCACATTTCTCATTCAAAAGTGTTAAAGTTAAAGAAAAGAATACTCGTGGAGATTATTTCTATGAAAATAATTTTGCGACTGTCTTTAAAGTTTTGTTCTTTTTCTCGAATTTAAGTTTTAACGTACCTTAAGTTTTCGGAACAAATTTCTGTTTATTTATATAATGGAGAGTGTAAAAAATGAGCAATTTATAAATTTATTTTCAAAATGTAGCCGACTTTTGCGAAGGACAAAACTTTATTTTTTTGTAAGAACTAATTAAGTTATAATTTGTCTTTCAAGAGAAAACGTATGACTGAAGTTCACTTGAAAATTTTCAGGACTTAGTGCTTCTTTAATTAAAAGAAAAGAAAAAGCATGAGAAAAAATAGGATTAAAGGAAATGTTATTACGTTTGGTAAATTACATAATTTTGCTCTTTTTTAAAAAATAATCTTAATGAAGGTAATCTTAATATTTAATTCTGATAAATTTAAACATTGAAATAAAAGTGATCTCTCGCAAATGTAAAAAATAAAATTAAATAAATAATATAGAGTAAGAATAAATGAAGAGAAAGCAAAAAGAGACAAGAAAAATTGAAGAAATAAAGAGAAAAAACAAGTAATATAAAAACAAAATTTTAAGTCAATTCCTAATAAGGTCAACAAGGAAAAATCCTTTTTTTTAATAGATAAAATTTAATTTTGATTTTAATGAATTAATGTCTGAAAAAAGTGTATTAACATCAAATCTCATCCACCACAAGTTAAAAGTAATATATTTGAAGCCAAGAAAAAATTTGCAAGAGAAACATACTGGCAACATCTGTTGTAGTTAGGTCAAACGTCGTCAGAAATAACGCAGAATAAACTTAAAATTCAAAAAAATAAAATTTAATTAATGAATTAATCTTGTAAAAAAAAACTGTATTTTCATCAAGTGTCATCCACTACAAGTTTAAAAAATGTATTTGAGCTTCAGTCGATTAATAAAAAGTATTTTTTTAACGATTGAAAATTTGAACAAAATATACAAATATATATACACTGCTGGCCACCGTAAACGCAACACCAAGAAAGACAAGAGATAGCACAATAAAATTTATTTTGTAGATAACATGTTGACCAAGTATCAAATGATTAAATTTATTGACTTCTGTGAAGTGTGGTTCCTGCCAGAATTAGTAACCAGAGTAGCCACCATTGTTGGAGATCACCGCTGCCACACGCCTCGGCATTGATTCAAAGAGCCTTTCGATGTGTTCTTGGGGGACAGCATACCAAGCAGCTTCCACACGTTGCCAAAGTTGATCTGGTGTGGCAGCGGGGGGACCCAGGGGTGTAATCTGGGTCAATTGTTGAGCAACCATGGACCACATGTTTTCATTCGGCAAAAGATCCGGAGAGCGAGTGGGCCAGAGAAGCAATTCAATCTGGTGATTGACGAAGAACCTTTGAACAATGCGTGCCACGTGTGGTCACGCATTATCCTGTTGAAATATGGCTGTGGCCTAGCCCTGAAGGTAAGGAAGGACAACTGGCTCCAACACCTCGGAGATGTAGCTCTGGCTATTTAAATTACCGGCAATTCGTACTAGAGGAGTGCGAGAGCGATATCCAATAAGGCAGCATACCATAATACTCGATGCAGGACCAGTGTGGTGGTGCATAACGCAGCTGTTCAGCATCCTCTCTCCACGGTGTCTCCAGACTCGAATCCGACCATCGGGGTGTTCCAGACAGATGCGTGGCTCGTCAGTAAAAACAACTTCATTCCATTCTGCCGCCCACATCCTTCTTTCATCGCACCATTGGCGGCGGAGACGTCTGTGGTTCTGCGTCAAGGGTAGACCAGGCAATGGACGTCTTACGGACAGACCACTCTGCTGTAAAGGGCGTCAAATGGTATGCTCTGACACTAAATGATGCGTTACAGACTCAATGTGCTGCGCTATGGTTCGCGATGTAACATAGCGATCCGTCACTGCCATACGCACAATTTGCCTGTCCTCACTTGAAGTGGTGCACTGAGGTGTATGCGATCGACCACGTCGATCTGTCGTACCCTCCTGCATCCAACGGTCACAGATCCGCATTATAGTTGTTTGATTTCGTCCAACACGACTACCGATTTCCCTGAAAGATAATCCACAATCTCGGTAGGCCACTATCCATCCTCTGTCGAACTGGGATACTTGATCAAAAGCTGATCGCTGTTATCTACGAGACATAACTGATCGTTTTTTGAAAAAAACCGCAAGGAATAACACAATTGCCGAACTTGAAATCGTCGTAATCTCCAATCTTTAAATAACGTTTTGAGGTGGCGCCACAGGCGCGCATGATGTGTGTCTGCGCTGAAATTCTAATCATTTGCTTATCTCACCTCTGCTAATGCATGTTATAAATTCCATGCTATTTGCATGCTTCCTTCAGGATGTTGCATTTATGGTGGCCAGCAGTTTATATATATTTATAAACTGTTTTTATATGTGTCTATAGGGAAAGTGTTAACGAATGGTAGGAACTGTGTAAAAAACAAGGGAATATGTAGGTGCATCAAATTATTTTTATTCAAGTTTTGTTTTTTTCAATTTTTTTTATGTATGACATAATCTTATTTTTTTTTAAACGTATAATTCTTCAAATACATGTAAGCTTAAAATGGTGCACTACAAATATGTAGTTCTTATTGTAGTCTCAATTTATAACATCTGACAAAAAAAAAATTAAAAGAAAAAGTAAACCTCCACTTAGATAAATATTTTAATTTTTTTAACGTGAAAAATTTACTTAACGGTAATGTAAGACAAAATTTATTAGAATCAAATGGACTAATATACTATTATATACTACCAAGTATTAGTATAAATATACATATAATTGACTAAATTCATTTTATCACAATCATTTTCTTTCATCTAGCGTCTTTTTACAATTTTCATGCTACACAAACAGTGCCACAACAGATTATCCCTTCGCCGGGCGCACCTGTCAGCGAAACAGAACCAGGCGCACACGGCCTGAGAGGCCACCTACACATTTCGACCTCCCCCAACCCCACTAATCAGTTTTAATTCATAACACCGTAGAGCCACCTTGGATAATGTCTAAGGAAAACAATTGCAACAAATTATCAGAAAAGAGAACCAGTTTAATGAACATAATGAAACTTAAACTAAAATCTTTTCAGATGTGGGACCATCATTGAAATATAGTGTAATATATATCACAGAACAAAAATTTATTTTTATTTTGAGTAAAATGCATGATTGCAATAAAAATAACTTTAAAAACTCATCTTCGAAGTTATGACACAATCGCGCGTGCTCGGCTTCACAAAGAAGAAGGTGGTTTGGGCATACCAGGTGAGGGTTGAGGGCAGACTGGACTGTGGCGTGCAATCCACCACCAAGAGTTAGGAAGCTATTGGGAGGGTCATCCCACGCAACCTCCAGGTGCAGGACGGGCATTTAAAAGAATGTTTTACTGGTCTCTCAGGCCAGCTCTGCTTGACGGAGGGTTAAATAAGTATGCATCAACCCCTATACATGGTGAAACATAGGTTGGCTTGGACTCGAATTTTCGTAAGAGTTATCGGATGGCAGTTCAAAATCGAAATGTCAAAGTATATATCATATATTGGGGAGAACACGAAATAAATGATTTTGAATATAGTAAATTGACCGGTTATAACCTCTATGGAGAGTCCATTCATAACATTTCTGCTGTGTCAGGAAAGTCTAGTTCTACGGTACGTGATGTTATTAAGTAGAAACGTAGACAACCACGATCTGTTAAATCATTCTGTCTAGTAGAGAGGAACCACAGAAAACTGAAGAGAGTAATGAAAGCCATTGTATGTATTAAACCGAAGAACATCTTCAGGTAATATAAGAAGCCTCTGGCCATCTGGTCATAAGAAGACATCAACACAATGATGATTCATCTGAACTTCGTAATCTTTGTTTTCATTGCAGAGTTGCTGCTTATAAACGAAGCATAATCGGAAACAATTTCAAGCGTCGTTAAAGTGGCGAAAAATTGGACAACACAGGAGCCAATGGCGGCACATGTTTTGGAGTGACGAACTTAGTTGTACTATTTGGCAAAGCGATGGTAAAGTTTGAGTGAGGGAATAGTCTGGTGAGTGAACGATTTGAAACTAATTGTATTGTAAATATAAAGTCGAAGAATAATGGTGTAGTTTTTTTGTGGTTTGTTAGGAATCTTTGACTTCAGTGCAAGGAACTTTTTAAAACCAGAAGTCTGTCTCGACATTCTGGAAAACTCACGCTGAATACCTTTAGGCAGCATTTTGGAGAAGATCCATTCCTGTTTCAATACGATCGCACTCCTGCCCATAGCATCACGACCTGTGCAGGCTTGGCTTGCTGACCAAAATGTTAAAGAGCTGGATTGACGTCTCAAACCCCTTACCTGAATCCTATAGAACACCTTTGGACTGAAATAGAATGGCGACTGCGAGCATGAACACAATGTTTCAAATCGGAGAAAGAGTTGCTCAGTGTTGTTCTGGAAAGAATGGTGTGTAATCTAGCAACAACATTCGAAAATTAGTTGATAAACTTTCGCACAGAGTGGTAAATATTTTTGCAGCAAAATGAGAAGCAACATTAACAAATTTTTGACTTATTTTCAGGAAAAGCAAAATATACAAATGACTGCATACTTTAGATAAGTAAGTTTGTTTACATTTATGTCAGGCCCCGGGCCTACTGGTAAAATGAGGAGAGCATCATCTCTAAAAAATTTTTTATTCTTCTTCAGCATGTTAAATCTAACATGGTGGCCCTTTGGCGCGCAACTGGTTGGAACATACTACATCATCGCAGAGAGTAGTCACCAGCTAGTCATTTCGCTTATGATCTCTACGTCAAACGCTGTATGTCTCTGGGAAACGGAACGCGAAGCGTTCCTCCATCCCATATCTAGATTGTCATTGTGGCCTGAAGTGGATGGGCCTGACTGAGTGAGAGTGTCCTGATTGGTTGTTAGATCGTGGCAAGGAGGCGTGGCTATTGGATCGATGTGGACGTATCTTTGGTTTCAGCAGGAATGTCCTGAAGTGAGCTGAATGGCCCTGCTGTGATTGGTCATAGCACTCAGAGAGTAGGCACTCGATTGGCTGCACTGATGCGTTGGAGCTATTCAAAACGGAAGGGTCTAGAATACTAGCCTGTGTTGGATTCCAAAATGGAATTGAAGTTTAAGAAATTACAAAATAGAAAATAATTAAAATGAGAAATTAGCAAATTACATGGTCCCTCGCCACACGGAGAGTGACTAAATTAATTATTAGGGGGGCATTATACGAGCCTAGAGTATTCTCCTAGGTCTTTTGATATCTGGCTCTGGAATGTAGTTATTTAAGAGTAACATTTTAACGTTATCATTATCAATGTTAGGAAGATTATTATAGAAAGATATATCCAGTTTTTGAATATAAGCTTTTTTTAAAGGAGAGAACTTTAATATTTTCATAAATGTTTGAGTTTTTAGCATATCTATTAGCTTTAACAATATTTCTAATTAATGAGTTCTGAGCGACCTCAAGAATTTTAACATTAGCATCAGCTTGCATAGCCCACTCTCTACGTCAACGTTCGCTCTACCTTTAAATAGTCTTATTCACCCTCAAATCCCTACGTAGTGGTAAAGAGATAGCTCTAGCTTTATCTATCATTCACTTAATTTTGAAGTTAAATTTTCCACAGATCTGGCATATATGTTTCGAAATCGATATTTCACTCAATTTACACAAATCCAGTATTAGATTATTTTGCATTACTTTATTTTCTTCAATTAATGATAATTTCAAAGTCTACTAATAAAATATTTTAAAGTCTTTTTCAAATCACCAAATAATTATTTACGAGAAACTAGTGATTTTTTTAAAGAAAGGATAAATAGCATAAAAAAGGTCCTTGCAAAAAAGCTGAAGAAATGATCTTGAATATGTTTCATTCCTTTCAATTCGTTCTTAAAACACCCCCTAAAAGACGCTACTTACGACATAGGAAATAAATTGCTTCTTTCAAAATGAGATGCACATTTTTGAAATGTATTTGAATAAAGGAGAAAAAATGCTTAAGAATATTTTCTTCGAAAGTACTTTCCGGTATTTTTATTCATTTGGTTAAAATATTTTTTATCTTCTTTTTTTAGTTCATAAACTCTTTTTTTATAGCAAGGTGAAATAAATGTTTCAGGGTATTCAATGAATGGAAATAAATAATACTAACCTCAATATAAAAAATTGATTACGTAAAAAAAGAACATATTTCCTGATAAATGTTCGGCGCAGTATAATACAAGAAGAGTCATTTATTAGAACTGAAACATGAATTTAATTTTATTTTAAAAAAGAGGGTTGCAGCTCCGAGAAAAGCATTATTTATGTTTCCGAACTAATAAATTTTATCGTATTCATTTTTTACGAGAAACATAATAATTTATCGAGATATACCAAATTGAGATTAATGGTCCAGTAAAGTTTGCATTATGAATGCTTTTAAACTTCTATCAATTTTCCAGTATTGATTGGATATAAATACCAAATAAAATGCCATATGTACTAATTTTTTAGGAAAAAATATGAACTTGAAAAAAATGACTCAGAAAAACTGTAAACACTTTGTCAAATTGTAAACATAACACACAAGTATTTATATAATGCATATCCATTAAGAGACTTCACTAAAGATGTATATTTTACAGGGTGGTATACTCGTTCGTCGCATGGGTGAATTGAAAAATTAAAGAACACAGTTTTTAATGAGTTTTACGTGAATTGCAAGTTAAACAAACAAACAAAAATAGCTTTTTGCATATCTCAGAAGAACAAAAAATAACCGTATTTGTTAAATTTTAAGTCTGTAGATCTATAGCTGATAAAAAGTATTTTTTTTTATTTAAAATTATCCGTAACTCTCTGGTGTGTCGATTTTTGAAAACACCTTCCTAAACTGATCTCTGCTCAGCAAAAGTAACACATTGTTACACATTTTGTGTAATGAACGCTTAAAATAGAGTAAATAATTTGAATCTGGTCTGTGTAATACGTTAATATTACTCTCTGTTGTATTTATTTTATGTTAAACTTATAATACTCGAAAGCAACGCCGTTCCTTAAATTATTATGATGATTCAATAGAAACATAGCGAAATGTTGGCGATAGAGTAAAGTTGGCATTATTTTTAGCAATCATATTGGTCACTTAGCGATTGATTGAAGGGTGCAGAAGTTGATATGCTGCAGCGCCACCTGATAGGGAGCTGTGAGAATAGCACAAAATTCTTCTCCACAAAAAATGCATATACATGCCAATTTTCACAGTGATCGGTTGAATGGTGTCGGAGTGATGCGATTTCATATATACAAACATCCATTTTATATGTATAGATAATCGTTTTCATTGCGAAGCTTTTCACATTTCCAGTTAAGCACAATTAACTTTCTTATCATGTGGCAAGCTGATATTGTCTCAAAGCTTAAGGTATCCGACAACGTTCGGAACCATGATTTTAAAAAAACGCATAAATGTATAATTTTCATGATATTTAGTGTCACTTAGATTAGAAGGTATGTATCAAATTGTTTTATAAGGACATTATGACAAAAAAAATTATTTAAATACAATATTTTGGCAAAAAATTAACTTAGAATAATCTTTTTTCCAAATGTTTTCCTTTTGTGAAAAATGCTTCTATTATTATCATATTTTGCCTGTTTATAGCTCAGACCTCTGTTCAGAGGTTCAACTATGATTTTTGAAAATCTCACATTATTTTTAGAGTTACAACCCATTGAAACAATTATAGGAGCTTTTTTCTTAAAATTGCTCCCCTCTGTTGTCGTAAAACATGGATAAACCCATTTCTAAGTTATATATTTCAAAAATTATAGTTGAGCCACTGTAGAGAGGTCTGAGCTATATACAGGCAAAATAATATTATATAATAGAAGCACTTTTCATAAAAGGAGAACATTTGGAAAAAAAAAGGTTATTCTAAGTTAATGTTTGACCAAACTATTGTATTTAAATAATTTTTTTTGTCAACATGTCCTTAAAACAATTGTATACATGTATTCTAATCTAAGTGACACTAAATATCATGAAAATTATCCATTTATGCGCTTTTGCAAAATCACGGTTCCGAACGTAGTCGGATACCTTAAGGTACCCGGCTGCCTTAAAATTGTGAATTTTGCCTAAAATTGACAAATGTTTTTGATTTTGTTCTATAGGCCATCTTATTAGTTTTATAACAATATCAAGTTAATTATTTTCCATTCACTAGAATAAAAACTACAAGTGTTTTAGTAAAAGCAGATGCTATTACTTTAAGCAAAATGTCATACTTTAAAATGCATTTCACTCGAAATGTGTCTTTATGATAATGCTCAAAAAGTTTTGAAAATAATTAAATAGTTAACTGAAATTTTTTGCGTATGTTCTGTATAATAGTAGAAGTGTTTTAACCTTGAGATTTATCAATAACTCTTTAATTACAAAATTTACAGTCCCTTATGTCAATATAATCACCGTAATTTCATATAATAACTAAGATAAAGTGTGCTCTCGTTTTTGTAAAAACTAAAATATCTCTTATCCTGAAGGTCATTTCAAAAATGAATGGGAACTAAAAAAAAATTTATTCTTTTTTTACAAAAATTTTGGCTTAGGGCCCTTTTTTCCCATTTAAAAAAAATTTTTTTTTTGGGGTTTTTAAAATTTTTTTAAATTACAACAAATCTAAAAGCCAAAAAAAACCCCAACCCCTTTTTTTTTAAAAAGTTGTGAAATTTCGAATACCTTATTTTGTTTTATTCCATTAAAGTTTATGAAAAAATTTTTGCCTTTTTAATTTTTTTTTCAAGCGCAAGTTAAACTTTACCCTTTTTTTAAAATAAATAAAAATATTTTTGAAATTAAGTTTCGGTTTTGAAAAGGGTTTTCTTTACGGGGGTTTTAATATTTTCTAACCTTTTGCGCAAACCTCGTTTATATTTTCCCCCCGGCCACGAAGAAAGTGGATTTTTAAAATTTTTGAACTTTTTTTTAAAATTTAATTTGGGGGTTTTGGTTGAATAATGTTCAAAATATAGTTTTAAAACCGGATTTAGGGAAAAAAATTTTAAGATCCAAAATTAAAATTTGCTTTTAAAAAATTTTGGTTGGGGAAAAAGTAAACTTAACCAAAATATCGAAAATTTGATTGGAAACTAATAAGGATCTTTCCTTCAAAATAAAAAATTTTAAATCTTTAAAAAATAAAAAATTATTATTTTTGTTTAAATTTTTTTCCTAACCTTCAAGACACACAAAAAGAAAAAGATAAATTTTCGACAGTTTATTTACGAAATTTTTTTTTTTGGGGTTAAAGCCCTTTTTGACTTTTTTTGAAAAAAAAAGAAAGGGAAGTTACCAGTAAATCAACATTACAAATGAACGGAACTGCAGAATACAGCCCCACGGGGGGAAAAGGGCAAAAAAAAGCTGCGTGAACTGGACATAGGAAAAAGGTTCCCCTTCTTGGGGAAATCCCCAAAATTTATTTTTTCCCGAGTTGGCCCTAAAAAAACGTTAAAGATTTTGACTCCTTGTTTGAAAAAACTTGAAATGTCCAGAAATACTTTAAAAAGGAGGAAAAAATATTTTACAAGAGAAATAGTTCGTTATTAGAAAATAAACCGCTATTGGAGGTTGTTTCCAAAAAAAATCGTGAAATGTTTTTGGGTTTCCCAGGAAAAAGTTCGCTTATAGAAAAATTCCAATATAGGGGCTCTTTGTGGTTCGACTGTATTTAAAAATTTTAAAATAAAGTATGAAAAGGGGAAGTATAAAAAAATTTCCATTAGGGTTAACGTTCAAAGATGGTTTTTTAAAAAGCATCATAAATTAAAAATTTTTGGGGAAAAATTTTGGGAAACAAAAGGGGCCCTTTTTTGATGAAAAAATAGCTTTTGTGAAAAGAATTCTCAGTTTTATGTGTTCATTGGTTCCCGATAGTTCCTAGTGATTTTAAAAAAGCACATAAATATAATTTTTTCTTGATATTTATTCCTTAATTAAAAATTTAAAATAAAAATTTTTTTTAAGGGAATTTTAGCATAAAATTTTTAAAATAAATTTTCGGCAAATTAAAAATACCTTTTTAAAAATTTCTCTTTTTAAAAATGTTTCCCTAAAAAAATAAATTTTCTTTATATGGAAAGGAATTCTCCAAGGGCTGGGAACCAGGATTTTGAAAAAATTCCACATTATTTTTGGACCCCCCTTAAATAAACGGCGTTTTTTTTTAAAATTAATCCCTTTGGGGTCTTTAAAAAATGGGGAAAACCCTGTATTTTTTCCCCAAAATTTATTGAGCCTTTCAGGGGTCTGGCTTTGGGGCAAAATATTTTATAAAAAAGCATTTTAAAAAAAGGAGAATATTTTGAAATGGCATTCATATTTTTTTTCCAAAATATTGTACTTAAATTTTTTTTATATTGAAAACTATTCAAAACAATTTTATATACTTTTTCTAATCTAAAAACTAAATTTCATAAAATTATCCAATACTTTTCAAATTGTTTCCCGAACGTAGTGGTTCCAAAAAAATTAACATTTCATATCACCGCACATTTACAGGGAAAAATTTTTTTATAATTGCTTTTCGATAAATTTTAAAATTAAATTTTTGGAAAGATGAAAATTGTTTAAAAGTCCCAAATTTTTCGTTACGTTACCTTCCCAAAATAACCCCTTTGTTGAAATAATCTGTAACTGTCTATAATTTAGTACCCCACGGAAAAATTTTTTCAAAATTTTCACCTTATTTCCAAATGGGGAATTTTAAAAATTAAAAATTTTTTAATTAATAATTATTAATTCAATTAGTGGTTAATTAAATTTTTATTAAAGAAATATGCGATCAATTGAAATATATTTTTTCCCAGCATTGAAGTTTGCATAAAAAACCATATTTGTATTAGAGCTTTGCAATGAAAATTCCCTTTAAACCCTTCATGATCTTGTTTTTAAATAATGTTTTAATTCACATGTTTCACATATTTTAATAATTATTCTAAATTTTAAAGTCTAAAGAAAACACAAATTAAATATACAGATGGTTATTAAAATAATGGAAACACCTCAGATTTATAAATCATTCCTTAATTAGTATGGTGTAGGACCAATTTGGCATGTAATATAGCTTCGAT
The DNA here is from genome assembly GCA_019973955.1 of Trichonephila inaurata madagascariensis. Taxonomy (NCBI): domain Eukaryota; kingdom Metazoa; phylum Arthropoda; class Arachnida; order Araneae; family Nephilidae; genus Trichonephila; species Trichonephila inaurata. Next base: position 8,519 of record BMAV01023217.1, on the reverse strand, counting down.
TAGCCAAGGAATCAAGTCATACAAGTGCGGAATAATGTTTAGGGAATGTACCATTCTTCATGGAGGTATTGAGAAATTTTTGAATGCCTGTGAAGGTATATTCCCCTTTTGGGTTAAAATAGACCATGACGTTTCAATTATATTGAGGTCGGGTGATTGTGTGGACCGAGGTAGATGTTTGAGGTATCCGATTACGTTCCGGGAAACCCTGATTTTCAAAAACATATAAATGGATAAAATTTTTTGATATTTAGTGTCACTTAGATTAGAAAAAAGTATATAAAAGTTTTAAGAATAGGTTTCAATAAAATTTTTTAAGACAATATTTTGACAAAAAAAGAACATAGAATGACCCATTTTCAAAAAATTCTTTTTTGTGAAAAATGCTTCTATTATAATATGCCTGTATATATTTTAGACCCCTCAGAGGCTCAATGAATTTTTTTGGAAAATATAAAAGAAAGTTGGAATCCCACGAAACGGGGGGAAATTTTGAAAAAAACGATAATTATTTCAATGGGTGGTAACCTGAAAATAATGTGAATTTTTTAAAAAAACTAATTTAACTCTCTGAAAAGTCTTTACATAAGCGAAATATTATTATTTTAGAAACATTTTTTTTTAAAAGGAGAAATTTTGAAAAAAAAGATTATTCTAAGTTAATTTTGAAAAAAATTAAATAAATTTTTTTGGCAAAAATTCCAAAACAATTTTAAATGTATTTAATCTTTTAATGACACTAAATATCATTTATGCGCTTTTTTAAAATCCCGGTTCCGACCGTAGTCGGTACCTTAACTTCATTCTCGTTTTCATCAAACCATGATTGCACAAGTCCCGCTGCATGGAAAGGTGCATTATAATCCAAGGAAATTCCATCTCCTGCAAGAAACAAAGTTTTTGTGCATCGTAGAATGGGCTTGGTCAGCTAAAATTTTTATATACTTCTTTTCAGGGATCCTCCCTCTTGGGGTTCGACAGGTCCAAGGGAAAAACCCTGATAAGGTGCCTATATCAACAATCACCTTTCCCTGGGGCGGTTGGGGGAAAACAATCCCGATCATACCCCAAAAGCCCCCTCTTGTTGAGGAAAGTGAAAAGGGATTGTTGACCAAATTTTAAATTTTTCCATTATCGATCGCAAGTTTTTTAAATGGACACCCTGTAGATGGTTTGAATAACATCTTTGAAAAGTGGCGTGGAAATTGTTGCTCTGCCGTAAATGTTCTGTTAATGAATAGGTGCTTTCTAACTATAATCATAGGCACTGGGAAAATGGATTGGGGCCCGCGTCTCTTTTTCTGCAGTTGCTCGCTTTTTTTAAACAATCCCCTTCAAACCCGTCCCCTTTTTACGGGTACTCTTTCCTTTTTTTTACTTCACCGACTTGTTTGCCACTTTTTATATATAATGTCATGACTTAGACATCAATTGAAGGGCTTGGATCCGACTAGTTGGAACCTGATTTTAAAACATAAATGGATATATTTCATGAATTTAGTGTCCAAAATAGAAACATGTATAAAAATTTTTTAAGGATTTTTACAAAAATTATTTAAATACAATATTTCGGCAAAAAAAAACGAATAACCTTTTTTAAAAGTTTTTTGTAAAAATTTTATTTAAAATATTTGCCTGTATATAGCTTAGACTCTTTTTACAGGCTAACTATGATTTTGAAAAATTCACAATATTTTCAGGTTACAACCATTGAAATAATTTCGGCGTTTTTTTTTCCCCTTAAAAATTTTCCCCTCTATTGTCGTAAAACATGGATAAACCCCCTTTTGAAATTTATATTTCAAAAAATTTTTGTTGACCTCTGTACAAATCTGACTATAACAGGCAAAATAATTTTTAATAGAAACATTTTTAAAAGGGGAAACTTTTAAAAAGGGTCTTTTATGTTTATTTTTTTAAAATATTTAAAATAATTTTTCATTGAATTATTCTTCTTTTTATTTCATTTTTTTTAAACTAAGTGACCAAATATCATAAATTTCCATTTATACCTTTTTAAAAAAACGGTTGAACGTGTCGGATACCAAATAGGATGTTTTCGACCACACTTGATCCATATAGACGGGCTCCTACAATCTGGCCTCTTTGAAAATCTGAGAGGTCAGACATTTTACGTTTTTGAAAAAAATCCAATGTTTACAGAAATTCAGTAAAGCTGCCACATACGATCAGATTTCTATTTATAAAAAAAAGAGCTATTATTTTTTTTAAGGGTTACAAGTGCATCCAAAAAATAATTTTTTTCCAGGGTATCCATTATTTTGATAACCACTTGTAGTATTGGTAACAATAAATGAAACGTATTAGCAGAATGTAATGTAAAATCTTAAAAAACAGTGTAAGTTTAACAATTATAATGTTTATTTGATGTTTGAGCTCTTATTAAACATTAAAGCCGTTAAAAATGATAACTTTTAACTTTTATAACAAATTTGAGTTGCTATTTGGATCCAATATATCTCTCAAAAATGTAGACGACATTTATAAATGCAGCCCAAACAAGATTAATTTAACTTGAAACTGCAAGAGAAAACTTCTGCATGAAATATATTATCAACTAGTATGCAACAAATCATTTTGATTTTTCTCAGGTTGTTTTAAAGTGTTTCGAAAATAAAAAAGTTTTAAAAATTTTCAATTTTTCTCCCAAAAGTTAAATAGATTAAAAATAAATTACAGAATACTGAATATTGATTCTCATCTCCTCAAAGATTTATGTCTGATTTATTCTTAAAAAGAAGATGTATGATAAAGGATTCTACATTATATTCAATAGAGAAACAAGAATCACATTTAAATTATCGCAATTTTTTAAAATAGTTTTCTTAATATTGTAGAGCCCGTATTATTACCACTTAGGCTTTCAAATAAAGATTAACTAACTAAACTAAACTAAAATTAGTAATCAGAGATGCAACTGTTCATGACTTGAATTTTTTTTTTTTAAAATTGAAGAGACAAATAAAATAATACCCCTGCACCACAAGTTTCACACATGGCTTACAGAAGTAAGTAAAACGAATAAAATAAGATAAATAAAATAAAAAGTAAATAACAACAAAACAAAAGTTACGAAATAATCAAATAACAAAAAGTTACAAAGACAAAAAATTTTTTTTACAAAAAAATGAAATAACAAAAGTTACAAAAAAAAAACAAAAAATAAAAAATTACAAAAAATAAAAACAAAATTAAAAAAAAAAAAACAAAAAAACAATTTCAATGAAGTTACAAATTTAGAGAAATGAAAAGTTTAAAAAAAATTACAAAATCAAATCAATGAAGATACAAAATAAAGTAAACGAAGCTTTACTTGAAACAAGTTGAAAAAAAGTAGGACCCCGGTTGATTTTACAAGCATGCAGTCTGACTTTCAGGCGTTCTTTCTCGTTCTTAAATTTTAAACAAAAAAGGATAAAATGCTCCACATTTGATCCCCATCAGCATTACAGTCACAAAATTTGAATGACAAGTTAAATCTATTGAGGTATACTTTGAAATTACAATGACCAGTAAGAAATTACGTGATTTTATCGTTTGTAAAAACGTGATTACATACTCACACGATGATAGTCTTTGTGAAATGCTTACAAAATTTTTTGTCAGAAAAGAGTTATCTGATTTCGTGTATTGAGGTTTTCAAAGAGACAACACATTTTCTTCATTTTTTCTTGTAGAACGATTTCAGATTATTTATTGGAATTTCAATCTCCCACTTGCTTGTGGATTTTGCCATGAAATCAACCTTTTCGTTTCCAAATATTCCAGTATGGCCGCGAACAAAAGTAAAAAAAAACACTAGGATAAGAATTTTAAGATTCTATTGAGTTTCACAAGAATATTATTGCAGGAAGAAATATGATTTGAATGCCGAGATTCATTTTATACTTATTATAAGTAACATTATAATTAATGTTATACATACATTTGTCAGCGCTAGTGGCTTAGAGCAGTGATCCGCAACTCTCAGTCCGTGGATCAAATGTGCCGGGCCACCTACAGAACATTAAACCAGCGTTTCTCAAACTGTGGGGCGCGCCCCCTTGAGGGGGTTGATAACTCTACAAGGGAGGCGCGAGCATATTGAAAAGTTGAAAACCAAAGATTATTCAAAAAATTATTGATTTACTGAAAGTAAGCAAACAAAATACTTTCTGACATAATAAAATATTAAACACGCATTTACACTGATACAATACACTTATAAATGTATTAGTACTGCATGCTATATTTTACAATTAATTTAGGTATCTGTACTGCACAATATATTTTATTGTTAATTTAACCATACTAAGAACAAGTTTGGTAATTACCAGTGACTCCATGGGCTTGTATTAACACTTATCTTGATGATTTGTACGGTTTATAAAATTAATTCCTTAACTGCCGATTAAAAGTTACGTGGTTCGGTCCTCAATGCCGCGGTTTTCCATGCAGACGCGCGTATTTTGATGTTTTTTTGAGGGGAGGGGGAGAAAAGAGAGATAAAAAAAATAAACAAAATCCTCTGAAATAAGTAAATCAATTGCAAAGATTGTCAAGGTCCCTTTATAGTATTCCAAAGCCTTAGGAATAATTTTATGGATAGCAGTGCACAGAAAAGATCGTACTTCGGAAAGACGTATATATACGTCCAGAAGATTAATGCTTTGGCTGGGCGGGACGTTTATATACATCGATAGCACATAAGACGTTAAAATCGTACTGTAGCTTTAGTGTAAAAGTATAAAATTATTGAATTCAATACAATGTTATTGTATGGAAGGGGGCGCGAGGAAAATGATGATTGAATATTGGGTCGCTAATATTGAAAGTTTGAGAAGCACTGCATTATACTATCGCCATTTTATTTAAAGTGGTGCCTTTCGCTCAGAATTGCGCAACTTTTCACGGAAATCACTTTATATTCCACGTTAAATCACTTTTATTCATTTTTGGTGTAACTATATTTTATTCTGAAGGCATATTTAAATGTAACTAAATTAAAATTGTTAAATCAAAACAATCTAAAATATAAGCAATCAACGTGTCCCACCCTCAGCGGGTCGCGGTAAAATTATCAAGCGTTGACCGGTCTGCAGGGATAAAAAGGTTGCAAAGCACTGGCTAAGAGGTAGCAAACCTGCTTCATAAATCTGGCATCGACAGATTTTCTGGATGCGTAAATCGTAGGCACGTATGTTATATGATTATGTGGAATGTAAAAGATCCTTTAAGTATCAATTTGGCTCTGGTATTCTCGGCAAACCTAAATCACAGCAATATTTAACATCCAACGAGAGGTTGAAATTAATTAAAGCGTCCAAATTTTGTAGGGAGGCTGCCACTAAAAGGTGCCACAATGAAATAGATTTCAGATTAGGAGACTTACCTTGTCTACACGTTCTCACAAATAAAGAAGAAATGATTACTATAATTTGCAACATCTTTTGATTTCACAACCTTTACAAACGGATTTTACTTGAATCAACCCTCTAGGGGAGGAAGGAGGAGCCGTTATAGGGCAAAAATCCCATTTTTGAATCATAAGACCTACAGACTTAAAAACTGGCAAGAAAATATCTTCTGTTTAGTAGAAATCTGCTATACACGGGTTTTGCGGAATTTTACTTTAATGGGGATTGAAGGGAAGTTGTAAGCGACTCCCCCTGAAATCGCTTCCTCACCGTCCTACCTACCTAAAGATGTTGGAGGGAACAAAGTATGACCAGAAACTTCCATGATAAATCTTATTTATTATTATTCAATCACACTAATCAACCACAAAGTAAACCACAATAGGAAGCCCTAAGAGTGTTATAAAGAAAACAACAACCCTAAGCAAATAAGCCAAAGCCAACAGATCAAATTGACCTTAACCAATCCTAACCTATCAATTCCTAATCCTCTAATTTAATACAGTAGCAAAACTCCGTCCTTAAGTCACACACAGGTTGCGTAAATCCTAAATTTCACCTTCGTAACGCTGCAACAGATGCTCCGCTCCTACTGCCCTACAATTATCAAACTCTAACTTTATATACTCTAAATAATCAGGGTTTCTTCTTGAAGGGAAGGCTGCGAATTAAACGCGAATCCTAGCCCAAAGATTCCCCAAGATGATTAGAAGGTGAAGGGGTCGCGTAAAGACCCGTCATAACGTTGTAGGCAGAAAGTCCCCTTTTCCCGCTATTAGACGTTGAGACTTGAAATTTGGCAAGTATATTTTTTTGTTGAGTAGAGATCTACTATGAACGAGTTCTGCGGATATTGACTCCCAAGGAGTGGAGTTGGGGGAAGAGGGCGTTAAAGATAAATATATTCGATAACGGATTGTTTTTTCAGTCAATTTACAAATATACCATAGATGGCGTTGCCATCTTACAAACATAAATCTACGTACTGTAAAAACCAAACTATTCGAGTGTTGTACTCGATTGAATGATGACGCAGGAAATGATCTGTGCACGGAAACATCTAACTTGACTTATGTAGTTTCCGTCTAATCTTTTCTTTTTTTGTAACTTATTGTAAATGTTCTACGCTTAAAAATAATAAACTGTTATTATTCTTCCTTTCCATTTTCTTGCGCTTTACAATTCCAGTTTTAGAAATTCAAGTCCTGTTCTTTTTACATCAATATGTGAGAACTGTAAAAACGTTTTTGAATAAAATGGAAAGCGTAATGCATAGATACATCAATAACTTAAAATATATATAAGCATGCATTATCATGAAATATCCAGTGAAGCGGGTAGGTGACGGCTGTTATTAAATAATAATAAATAAAATTGACATATTATGTGTCAGTTAAAAAACAATTCATTTCACAATTTTTTTAATGAAAAAAAAAGAAGAATATTTTTAAGAAATGAAGGAGCAAAATAACTTACAAAATAAGCTTGCCAATTATATACTACAAGATTATTAGAAAATACATTTCATACTATTTTTGTACAATTTGTAGTGTCTTATGATTTATGAGACATACATGCTGTACGTTTTCCTGTCACACAGCTGAAAATTCGGCTTCCTTTTGTGGATGGGATAACTGCCTTCCTATGCACACGGGCACCCTTATTATATTATAAGGTCTTGTCTTTGGTCATCGCCCCACCAATCTTTGACACCCTGAGAAACCGCCTACTCCACCCACGAGCCAGATGTAATTAGAGGATAAAGAGGCCGACCGCTACCATCCCGAGACTCTAGAGAGAACAGAGAGAAGTCCGTTGGAAAACTTCGAACAAAGCAGATGCAATCTCCTCCCTCACAAACAGCAGAATTTGAACTCTAATGAACTAACAAATCTTTTTAATAACTTCAATGCATATACTAGGATTCATAGCTGTGACGTAAATAAACCAAATATTTAAATTAATAAATATCATGCTACTATTATTTTTCTCAAATGTCACAATGTGTAGATCTATTAAGGATTTCTTTTATTACTATTATGATATTTATGTAAATTTTAGGTTTAAAATCTTAGAAATTATTTTCATTTAAAGGATTCTATAGAACTATTACTTCATTCATTGGTTATAAATTCGTGAAACAATTTTAGCAATGAGTATTTAAGAGAAAATACTGCAATATCTCCCATAATTCTGCCTAAACACATTACACCAACTCGTAAGGATAACAGAAAATCCTGACAAAAATGTTCATCTACATTAAGAGCTAATAAGAAGGAATAAGGAATCGTCTATATTATCCTGCATTAATAAAAGGATTTAACAGCTATTATAATATGGCGATAGTTCTTGAATGATGCCATAAAAAGGATATATGTTAAAGCTCCTCAAACGATAAATTCGTAAAGTTTGACATTATTCTAGGATTACTATCATTTTACTGGCCACAAGAAGATGGTAAACAAAGATATAATCTTAGTAATGAGTACAGTTTCTTTCGTCACTAAGCTTGGATTGAACGATTAGGATATTCTAGGAATATTAGAAAACATATTCAAAGAATTTAAATGCAGTAAAGTTAATCATTTCTCGTCACTCTCCTGAATCCTCTCATATTATTGTTGTTGTTGCGTAAAAATATAAAAAAGTGTAGTAAATATATTTGCAGTTACTAAGAAAACCAGAGCGTCATCCACAGTAAAAAAATCAGTTTTTCAATTTTAGTATTAAAAAATAATACTTATTTTCCGAATCTATAAATTTATAATACTTATATGTCCGTTGATAGAATAACCTTAAAATATGAAAAAAATAATTGACAAGCATGTAAACAAACGGTTAAATTTTTAGTTCTTTTCACTTTTTCTCCAAAGCATCAGTTTTTGCTTTTAGGTACACTTATATATATATATATATATATATATAAAACTATTGCATTATGGTTCGAAATTTTTTATGCTTCTATACAGGATTCCTGTGTATATAGTGAACCCCAGTTTTTTAGTCGAAGTAGTACATAGTTTTTGAAAAATAGTTTTATGTATAAGAAAAGAGAGAAAAATAAAATATTTTCAAAAATTACAAAGTTTTATAATTTTTTAA
>BMAV01023216.1:0-20669 GCA_019973955.1 Trichonephila inaurata madagascariensis | reverse complement strand
AACCTATTGTTACGATTTTCGTGTAAGTAATACCTAATATAGTGCAAATAATTTATATCTGGATGAGTAATACGTTTATATTGCTCTGTGTTGTATTTATTTTATGTTAAAATTGTTATATTCGCTAGCAACGCCGTTCCTAACATTGTAATAGCGATTCAATGGAAACATGGCGAAATCTTGACGATAAAGCCAAATTGGTATAATTTTTGGTGACCATGTTGGCGAGTTGGTAACTTTATAGATTCTTCTGGAAATTAGTGGCGAAATACTAATATCAGGATCTATGATGCAAAGGGACTTTTCTCAAAAAAATCCGCGAGGCCTATAAATAGGGAGTAACTCACCAAAACTGAGTTAGTAGTTTTGATTTGACTAATGATTAGTAATCTTGCCTTAACCGTTGAAGAATCGACCAGCGATTAGTGGATACTGCGGCATTTTGAGTAGAACGAGCAAGTGCTTGTGAATAATCTTTTACTTTCCTGTATTTTAGACATTAACAGCTGTGTAAGAGCGTTGTTGAACGTGTGAAAACCTTCTGAGATTTATTCTGCGAATTTCTGTGTATCCTGTATTTCAAGGATTATTTTTCCAAAATAAATTTCCATCGCTCCAGAAGCAACTGTCTTGTTCTTTGCGATTGATTTTCATAAAATCTTCGAACCCCGATCAAAGTAAAAATATTTAATAGAATAAGGACAAAAACACAAATAAGTATTCTTTCAATATAAGAGGCGCATCCAGAAAGTAAGTTTCCTATATTTTAAAAAAGTACTCACACCTCAGGAACATATTTATTGGCAACAAGTGCAAAGCAATGTTTCAGCTATTTTTCAATATAGCCATCACCAGAATTGAGACATTTGTCGAATCGTGGATCAACTTTTTGTGTATCACTCTGTGGTAGTACCTGCCGCCTGTAATGGAACCAGTGTGTGCGAGGACGTCTTCAGCTCTTCATCGTTGCCAAAACGCTCACCGGAGTGACAGGAATTTCTAGAGGTGCAAGAAAACGGGAAAATTGCTGGGAGAAAGATCAGCCCGTAGGGAGGCTGATCAACAACTCCCAGCCAAATTCCGTCAAAACAGCTGCTGTGCGTCGAGCCATATATGAGCCGCCTCATCAGTCACATTTTGACGTGAAAACTGCCTACACCAGCAACGCACCATCTGCTTACTCTTGATGTACAGCCCATAGACCTGTCAGACCTGACGATGAATTTGAATAGGCGCAATGCTTTATCATTCAAGAACTTTATCACTGACCGAACCTCGCAGGCGGCGGGAGAAGTAATAAGAGTTTCCACATTTCGGACTAATGCTGCCACGCTACTGGCACGAGGCGGGACCTGTCCGTTTGTCATATGATTGATAGGTCATAGATCTGTTACGTACGCAATTGATACGGTTAATTACGTTTACTTTAAAGGGGAAAACATCGGGAACTTACTGGATGCGCTCTCGTTGCCAATTAAAAATAAATATTTTAATGCAAACTTTGTCCCTGCATCGCTAAACTTCGCATCGCAGAGTATCAGAGGTAAAATTTAAGACTTCCTTTTATGACAGTAATTTGAACGCTCAATTGTTAAATAACCTTCTAGGTGCACTCAAAATAGTTTTCGTATAAGAAAATATTTGTTAACTTAGGTATATAGAAACAAAAATGTGGATAACAGAGAACATGCAAATATCTTCAAACAATGAAATCTCTCCAGAAATGTCGTCTAGCAATTTAAAAGTACCTGTTTATTTTTCGGTAGAGTCATCTTCCAGATTTTTTTCGTAATTCCGTAAATTTTGGCTTCCATAATTCTGAAGATGTTAGTTGAATAAGCTGCATTGCAAAATCATTATCTTCCATACCTTCATCATCCAAAATTAACAAATTTACTTAGTGATATAGAGTAGCACTAAGAATTGTAGCGCATGCCATAGATTGCCGACGCCTGCTGTACACAGTAATACCCTGAACTTTTGCGATAGGTAGTGCGACATAGCCATCCTGTGATGACCATGTCGTGCCGGTTCCGCGTAAGCTAGAGGTGTGGGATTATCAAAATGATGAGACATAGTAGTTCTTAATACAACTTTTATTAAGAATAACTTATATTACTTAAATTCTAATTTGACAATTTTAATTTAAAGTGAGAGTTAGCACCCAATTAAACCATGTATTTAAGTCAGATCACGCAACTAGATCCTTTATCTCAATTATACTAATAATGCTTGATTCTACCTAATTACTTACATCAAATATTACCTTTTGCAGATCTCCCTTCCCTTTACCTAAAGAGAGATAGCTATAAATTCACTTCTTGTATAAGAAGATTCCAACTTCTTTTTATATTAGGCTTCATTCCTTCCCAAAGTTATCGGACTGTTAACTCTTTGGGACTGCAAGATTCCACACTAAGCTATCTTCAAACTTGCCGTGTTATTGGATCAGAATGATTCCACACACCACTACTATCTCTAAGCTTGCCACGCTATATCTTATCATCATCAAAAGCTTCTATCCTTTTATAGTACATCTCATTTACATATTATCTTTTGTTTCATTCTCTTGGTATTGGGTTGGAAAAGTTTTATTATTAATCGTGGCCGTCAAAGAACATAGGAGTTATGTTAGCAGAAAGACGCGAGAGACGTCACAACCCTCCATATTGAAAAAAACGTGATTTTACTTAAAGGGTTCTCAATGTCCTTAATAATTACGTGTCTAAATCATTTCTAAATTCTTCGCTTTCTGAGTTTTATTTAAATTTTAATCTAAATCCTCATTTTACTTTTATACTCTAATATTTATCTTGACTTTAATTTTCATTACAATTTAATCTTAAATTTTAACTTTTATAATTTCCAATATTTATCTTGACTTTTAATTTTTCATTACTTCCTTATCTTAGAATTAAATTTTAATATTCAATTTAAATTTAAATCCGTGACAATAAATTTTACTTCCAATAACTAGCCAACATTAATAATTACTGTTTAATTTATGCCCACTCTCACTTTTAACATGCAATTTAAAATAGAGTTTATACACTTAAATTTTAAAAATATTCTTGGGTGCGCAGACCACCTTTTGATTCTAACACTTCATATGGAGCTGGTACTCGCCTTTCTTGTTGAAGCTATAAATTTCATACTTTTCAAGATTTTCAGGGTCAGCTCCCCTGAAATGAAAACTTTTTGAGTCTCTTACCTACAATATCAATCTATTTCAATACCATATATATTATTTATATATCACAATAAATTTTCATCTCCATCCCCCACATCTGGTTTCAAAAACTCCCCAATGAGCCGCGCGCAGCTGCGCTATTATTATTGTTAGTGCCTGACTACGCCGCGTTTCCCTGAACCAGATGCCTTCATAATACATAAATAATACAACAAATATATATATATATTATTGCTATACAATTACAAACATTTTTTCAATAAACTATTATAACAAATAACCAAAAGGAATTTTCGCATCTCATTTTAGTCATACATCGAAGCAAACAAATGTGATTACAAATGTTTTCTTTCAGAAAAAAATTTTAACAAGTCAAAGTCTAAAATTAAATAAACACTCATTGTAGTGTTTGACTTGGCTTTATAACTTTAAGCACCGCCCGAGACTTCCTTCTTTGCAATAATTCTTCCGACCACTTGTTGGAAGATCATAAAAAATTTCTGTCAATAAAGAACCCTGATTTTTATATGATTTCTCCCACCATCAATCCAACGATGGAAGCACACTCTTCTTTCCTCGGTTGTACCGGAATTTCTTGTTGTAGGCTTGTAATCTCCTCTTTGTCGTCCTTTCCTGACTTCCCAATTGTTTCCCTTTGGCTGGTTGGGGTTCTTCTGTTCTCCGTCGTGGTCTGTTGTATCTGCTTCATCTGAACTTTTGTGCATTCCCTTGTTCTTTTTCCTGCTTCAGAAATAGTACTGGATGACACATTTGTCTTTATTATTATTATTGCTCCCCTTTCTTTCGGCTAATTTCGTGGTCCACTTGCCCCCGACACACCTGATTCTAATACCCTATTATATCTAAACCTTTTGTTTTATTTTCATTCCCCAAATGAATCCAGGTAGTGATCTGACCAGTGATTTGTTTTTATGGGTCCTCTCTGTATTTTTATATTGATTTGATTGGTTACCAATCCTTTCTTACTTCAACTTACGTTTCACCGTAGATTTTCTTTCCCATATTGTGACTCATTTAATCTGATGTACTTTTCCGAAGTACCAGTTTCCTGACTTGGATCTTATACTATTTGGGGATACCTGTTCCTAATCCGACCTCGTCACATTTCCTATGACGATATATTCTTATTTCTGATCTACGTTAACTGTTAATCTTTTCCTGATTTCCATATTTACAATATTATTAAAAATTTTAACCTCTAAGACTCTATAAGGTCCCTCAAATTTTGTTTAAATTTAGCGCATACTTTGTTAGCTGCTGAACTCTACAGGTGCTTCCATAATAAGCATTCCAATCATTTACCTTATTTTTATGTCTTTTCTTACGTCTATTATAATATTTTTCTCCCACCTTCCTGCTTACTCTTTTCGTACTTAGTCTAGCTTCTTTAAAAGCTTTTCTGTATATTCCTGAATTTGAATTTTGAACTCTTCCCGGATATCATAACTAGTTTTCGAAATGGTGTAACTGACTTTCGACCTAAAAATAATTCAGCCGGCGTTTTTCCCTGTTGTTTCATCTAATGCCGCGAATAGCGTACAACCCACGTAAGAATTTCGATCCCAAGTATCGTGTTGATCATTAACATAATTTGCAATCATTGCAAATTATATCTCGATTAACTCTTTTCTGTCCGCCGATTTGCTTGTGGTCGATATGCAACAGTCTTCACATGCCTATGCCTAATCTTTCACTTAAGTGCTCAAAAATCTCGATATAAATGCACTACTATCACTTATTACACTTATTGGCCCATAACGCGATATAAAGTTATCAAAAAAATATCCGCTATTATACGAGATGGTGCCTTTAAGAGGTGTATAATTTCAGCCCATTTGCTGAAATGATCGGTTATTACTAAAATATAGCGGTTACGTCTTATTTCGATATAGATACGGCCTAACAAATCTAACGTCACTATCTCATTCGGATAATTTGATAATTGGATTTTAACCGACCAGCTTTGGTAACGCGTTTTTATAGTTATTAACTTGGCACATATGGCATGTAGAGACATATTGATCAATGAATTTTCTATGTACGGAAATAACAAACGTCCCGGAATTTTATGATGGCCGTTTTAAAATTGCCCAAGGCCCGTAGCACTGGCTTGTCAAGTGAAATTCTCATTATTTCATTCCCTAAAAGATTTTGGAATGTACACACGCATTTCACCTAATGACGTTGCGTTTCGCATAAAAATAATAACCCTTCAATTAAACGGAAAATCGTAAATCAATTCTCACATAGTCGTTGCATTAACCGAAAGTTATCTTCCGGGTTTTCTAAATATCTATGATATGACCTTACCCTGGGTCATTTTTCTGTTCAGTTATTAATTGTTCCTCAAGGAAGTAATTACCAAATCCCTGATTATGGCACAATTAATTTTATCACCAATTATATTTTTCCCATGCTTTTCGGTAAAACATTAGCCACCATATTTAACTTCATTTCTGACCCATTAACGTGTAAATTCTCTTTATTTACCTTATTATCTTCAACCAGTGAATTTTTTGAATTTTCAACGATTTCTGATCAAAATCTAATACGATTTTTGGACGCACTTATGAAATCGATACTAGAATACATATTCTAAATCTTCAACACATGGAAATGACCAATTCCTTTCGAATTGTTCGATCCGAATATTCACCTACAATCCCCCTGTTTTGAATTTCGCACCCCAGCTGTTATTACCTGGGCTCGCGATTTTTATTTGCTTATAGGAAAAATACTTTTCTATATACTTCTTCCGATATAAATGATTTATCTGTTCGGTGTCCCATAGCGCTTTCAAAATGTGTTATTTAATAAAATAGAACGTGGGAAGTTCTACGGTGATATACATATCGCAGAAAGTCTAATTGTCTCTCTTTGTCGACACCCCTTTTGAGGTTGATCATTAACCTTACAATATTTAATCGTCCTTTGCGTCCTATCGCCTCGATTGAAATTTCACTGAACCCTTATTTCTACGGGTCCCCTATTAAAATTATCATTTCGCTCATTTCGAAATGAGTAACCTCTTCTGTTGCCAATCTTTGATCATTATTCTGAAATCTATTCCTCTCGAACCCCTATTACTTTGGACGCATATTCGTAAAAACCTTATTTCTACTCGTTGTTTGGTCTACGTCTTATTTCAGAATTCCTCCAGTTTCTACCATTAGCTTTCCTCAAAATTAGGTAATCCTAGGCGCATTTTGACCTCGTCTTTCTATATATTATCGTTCTGATAACCCCTTTGTAATTTGCAAAGAATATCTCTTCTCGAATTCTAGCCAAGACTTCTAAAAAGTTGTATCGTGTTTTGTGGATTTCTGATTCCACATAGTTCGATCTGTGGTTCGAGTCGAACTGTAAATATGACCACTAAGTTCAAGCTTGGGACATTCCTAATTCTAAACTTCTCTATTTTTAGTGGTCTATTAATGAAATCAGTAGGATCCTGATTTCTTCCCTGCTGGGACGCGTAAAATTGCGACTGTGTTCTTTTCTCTTATTTTAATCAAAGTTTTCCTTTTGAGCTAAAAAGTAAAATCCGTGGCTGTATTTTGCACTCAACAACGAACCAAATATCGAATACCACCCTTGGAGCCCTTCCCCTGAGATGACTTTTTATAAGCACATGACAGATTACTTGGGATTTCAAGTAACTGTATGTTATTATCAATACACTCTATAAATCCCCGTAATGTTCTCTGACCCTGAAAAGTACATTTCCAGGTAGAACCGTACTCCACCTACATTACCTAACCCAGAATTATATAAGTTCAGTTATTGCGACATAGCCATCCTGTGATGACCATATGTCGTGCCGGTTCCGCGTAAGCTAGAGTGTGTGGATTATCAAAATGATAGACATAGTAGTTCTTAATACAACTTTTATTAAGAATAACTTATATTACTTAATTTAATTTTGACAACTATATTTAAAGTGAGGAACACCCAATTAAACCGTGTATTTAAGTCAGATCCGCAACTAGATCCTTTATCTCAATTATAATTACTAATACGATTCATCTAATTACTTATATCAAATATTACCTTTTGCAGATCTCCTTCCTTACCTAAAGAGAGATAGCTATACCACTTTGTATAAGAAGATTCCAACTTTTTATATTAGGCTTCTATTCCTTCTAAAGCTAATGGACTGCTAACTCTTGATCTGCAAGATTCCACACTAAGCTATCTTCAAACTTGCCGTGTTATTGATCAGAATGATTCCACAATACTATCTCTAAGCTTGCCACGCTATTGATCAGAATGATTCCACACTACTACTATCTCTAAGCTTGCCACGCTATATCTTATCATCAAAGCTTTCTATCCTTTATAGCATATCTCATTTACATATTATGTTCGTTTATCTTCTTGGTATTGGGTTGAAAAGTTTTGCCATTAATCGTGGCCGTCAAAGAACATAGGGAGTTATGTTAGCAGAAAGACGCGAGAGACGTCACAAAGCTACAGAGGCCTCAAGTGTAAGCAAAAAATCGTAAAATGTTATTGATTGTCCCATTAACAGAGTTGTTCTCTTTTCCAAAAAAGGGCCTTCAAAGAATTTTGATGCAAAGCCCACTCTTAGGACTAGCTACGCTACTGCTTGTGAAGTAGCTGTCAGCAAAGAGAGCAAAGCAGAAAGAGAGAAGGAAAATACTAATTTATTCAAACTTTCTTAGTTTCTTTGAAAAAGAGGAATTTCGGGATTTTTTCTGCTAATTAAGCATAGAGGTGAAAAGAAAAGTAATACATATATGTGACAAGATTGGTTGAAGTGAATTTGACTGAGCATTAAAATATAAATTATAAGGTGATAGGGATCATCACACACACACATATGTGAACCAAACACACATATGTGTGTTTTTTTGGAACCATTTTAAGGTGAGACATATGACCCTTTTTTGATCCAATGTTACCGCTTCGGATATTGATGGATTTTTTTTTTTTTTATCGTGTACTGTTGCCTTCCGCAACTTTCGGTTTTCGAAAATAAGAGGGGATTATCATGCTTTTGAAAAAAAATAATAATAATAAATTAGTTTGCGTCAAGATTTCTCTTTTTAAATTTTCTTCGTGGTTTTTCTTCTCATATTCATGAAAGCGAAAAAAGGTAAGTACCTTTTTGTTCCCCTTTCTTCTGAAATTGTTTCATAGAAATCATATTTTATCTTACATTTTTAAAACAATTTTAGAAATATGTTTCCTGAGAATTTGCTGACTGCATGTTTTCAACAAGTTGAAACAGTTTTTAGACAAATTTCGAGGAATGTTACAGTAGCTCCAATGGAATACGTTGATGGAGAAGTAACCATAGCTAACGATTCCCTGACAATTACATATTTCGACCGAAAACAAGTGTATAAAGATGGTACTAATGTTTTAGGTAAATATTAATAAATAATAATGTTCAAATATATGAATATTGTAGTTTTTGTTTTCTCTTTCTCTTTTACTCAAAAACATTGTTACACTATGATAAATTGTGAATTCTCCATGGAGAAAATTTCTGATCTATTTCTGATATCAATCTTCGAATACTTCTGCATCTCATTTTTATTCTTTTGATTTTATCTTAATAATAATATGACAAAATGTTGCTCCATTAAAGCAAAATTATAAATTAATGAGTGCTGATGTGTGAAAGTGTATTTGACAAGTATGAGCTTACATTTCTGTCAGTAATTAAGGTGAAACTTTTTGTAACTATATATGTTATAAAGAAACAATACATAGGCTTTATACCTTACAGTCTCGAAAAGCTATACTGAAATAAGAAAATAGCGCAAAAGATATTTGATTTCATTTGACACTGGATGCGCTATATTACTATATTAAGTGTTCGTCGTTAATGTATTTCTTTATTTTTAAAAGCGTTACTGAGATATTTTTATTTACATTAGTACTCCAGATTTATAATCACAAGGGTTTTACAACAAGTAAAATTTAAAAAATAAAATACGTATGTTTCATATGTTATGAATTATATGTTTTATCAATTGCATATTGGAGAGTTTTGTAAAATCTTTAGCTTTCGTTAATTTAAGCATACTTAAAATCTCTACCTATGCTATTCTGATGATACAAAATTGCTTTGTATTACAGGTCTTATCGTTTTCTGTATTGCCTTTGGAATAATTGGAGGTCAATTGGGAGAATTTGGGGCACCCATGGTTCGCTTCTTCGTCATATTAAACGAAATTATAATGAGAATCGTCATTATAATTATGTGGTAATGTTTTTAATTTTTCTATTAAAATTTTTCTAAGATGTCAGTTTATTTGAAAATATTCAAAACGTTACTAGACGCATAAAAAAAATGCCTTTACTCATTAATATCTATCAGAAATTATCACAATCTAATAAGAATGGCTATTTAAAAATAATTCTAATTTATAGTTTTGAGCTATTTTGTATAAAGCATCCATCTTAATTAACGTAAAATAAAATATAAGGATTTCGATTAAAATATATATTTTATCTGATTATTATGATATTTTTCAGCCCGATTATATAATTTTCTCGTTTCCAAGACACCTCTCCTTTTTTTATAAATTCATCCCTAGATTTTAATATTTCAATTTAAATTCCTTTATCGGTACACTAAAATTCCTAGAAAATTATCAATGCATTAATGTGGTGAAAATGGTGATTATATTTTTGTTCATTTCATCATTGAAAAATAAATAACTGTTCGTTGTTTTACTTGCTTCTAGGTACTTCCATTTGCTATGTCCTAATAGTTGGCAAAATCATGGCTATAAATGATTTAGCTAAAACGGTATAGAACAGCTTGGTCTATACATGCTGACTGTTGTAGTGAATGCCATTCATGCTGTGTTACTCTACCATTTTTGTACTTCGTAGTGACACACAAAATCCACTCACTTCTTCAAAGGAATGTTACAAAGCTTGGGCTACTGCATTGGGGAACAGCTTCTAGGCAAGATTATTATTTTTAGCATAAAGTTTTTAGGTTGTTTCGTTCTTTTTAGCATCGAAGTTTTAATACATTTGCTTCAATTTATAGTGCAGCAACATTACTTCCGTCACCTTTTTAGATGCTTTTAAAAGAAAATAACGGTGTAGATAAAAAGAGTAACTCGTTTTGTATTACCAGTTGGAGCTACAGTAAATATGGATGGCACAGCATTGTATGAAGCCGTAGCTGCTATTTTCATAGCTCAGATGAATGGAATTTACTTGACGGCAGGACAAGTGATATCTGTTAGGTAATAAATAAGTTAGTATTACAATTAAGTACAAATTAAATAAATAGTATAATCCGGTTTAAACAATGCTTTTTTCCCACCAAACCATTTTGATAGCAAGAAAAAGATAATCTTATTATCATTAATTTGCAACATAAACAAATATGTTGTTATAATTTCATTAACCTATTACGAGATATACGTTTCTAAATGATAGATATTTTTTAAAAAATTATTCAACTTGGACCCTCCTATCAGTATTCAACAAAGTGATATTTCTTTGCAGAGATCTAATTTACAATACATGCAAACAAATTTATATAAAAACTCTTCCTCGAATCTATTATTTCTTGGAATTTTTAACTTAATTGTGAGAGTCATAGACGCGTTCTTCTAAAGAACGGTTATTTTCCCTTTCATATATCACAACAATGAGTGTTGATTTGCGCGTTTTCCTCATGCTAGACCTACGTCACTGTCCCTAAATGATAGTAAAGTATTAAATTTCTGCAGAAAACTTGAAAAATATTAAAAAAAAGGCTTCATTTCATTTCATGTTGTGCTAATCTCTATATCCTAAAACTAATTTCGTGTCAGATCATTTCAATCTAAGACGTTCTTGTCTTTGAACAATTCACTCGATTCCTATCACGCATCAGTTATGGAAGTAGGTTTTTAATCATGTATATACTGTTGGTGATGGTGTGATTCGGATTGTATTTTAAAGATGTTATTTAATACAATTTTGCATAGATGATTCATAATTCATTTATTATCCATTTTCCTATAATGCACATTTATTTATATTGCGAACGACTTCAATGTGAGAGTTCCGTTTATAAATACATCAACACTGATGCATAAGCATTCTGTGCGTGGGGCGATTGTAGTACTTACAAATCGATATGGTGTATTTATGTATGTTTAACTTTAAAAGCAACAGTTAATTTCATTATGTACTATTTATTAGTTCTTATGAATAATAATGTTTTTGTGTTGTGAGGTGTATTTCTTACTGAAACTGAGCCTTTAAACTTCCATTATAATATCCTGAAATCATAAAGA
This sequence comes from Trichonephila inaurata madagascariensis, assembly GCA_019973955.1. NCBI lineage: Eukaryota > Metazoa > Arthropoda > Arachnida > Araneae > Nephilidae > Trichonephila > Trichonephila inaurata. The sequence goes on along the minus strand of BMAV01023216.1, from coordinate 9,176 downwards.
AAAAGCAATGTGTTAATACATTTTAATTAATAATTAACTTTATTAATTTATGCGTTCGTAACTTTTTATACAAATTCTCACTGCGTATCAACACATTGCCGATTTAGGAAAGAAAAAGAATGATGTGTAAATGAAATCTATTCTGGTGGTGATAATTGTTTTTTTTCTGATCAAATAAGGAAAATTACTCTTAGAAATCACAACACGATGTTTTTGTTCTGTGTGTTTTGTTACAGGAACTTTGTAGATACAATTGGATAATCGTGTTTTTTCGATATGTGTTTAGACTCTGCTGGCCATTAAAATTCCAGTACTGTGAAGGAGGGATCATACATACGTCAAATTCACATTGAAAAATGTAGGTGTAGGGATATGCAAATGTTTAGTATTTAAGCGCAATCCAATGACGCAAAGAGGAGATATGACATTTCAAATTCTGTGTATAAGGAACGTTACAGGGCGGAGTTTCTCATTCGGAAATATATCAACTGAATTCTAACTTTTTGTTAGAAAATTGTATTATGCTTTGGATAAGAAAAAGAAACGCCTATCTGCACATGTCGAAATTCGATAGAGCCAGAATCGTGGATTGTCGAGAGTGCGGTTTATCGTTATTTCCACTCGCATTGGTCAGAATTCAACGACTGTCATGCTTAAGTGGAATCAATGGGCTTAGAAGGATCTCAATGCCATGCATGCTGGATCACAACGGCCTCCCGCCTCTAACACCCGAGATGACAGATATGTTGTCAGATCGTCCTTAAAGGACAGTACAGCCGCATCGCGGACCTTGAGTCAAAAAGTGGGCTTGTTAGCAATACAATTATCCGCACGGACAGTGCGACGATGTCTGGAGTAGCCCGGACTATCTGCACAACGATCATCACTGCAACTTTCCTTGACACTGTAACATAGAGGCATGTGGCACCAGTGATGCGCCTAACAACAAAATTTGGTACAGAAGTGGTGGTGTCACTTCTGTATCCAGTTTCCAAAAGACGAATGCCGGTTCTGCGTGCAACACCATGATGGATAAATGCTCAGCTCCCAATTCCAAGATAGGGGATGAAGACCTCTCTGGAGATCAAGTGTCCCTTCGTCTCTTCAAATTGTCATCATGATAGACGCATCCGAGTATGTATGGGCGGCCATTAGGTACATGATACGAACATAATTGTTTTCGTCGTTGGTAATTTCAACAACTAATGCTATATTTCTCGGATCAGAAGGTTGGTGGCTGTGCCCTATCTCGGGGGCATCATGTAACATCCAAATAATTCAAAATCACATGTTGCCCATCGTATCTTAACCTGTAGTTGTTCAGAATATATTTATAAAAGAATTCTCTTACGTATATATATATATATATATATATATATATATATATATATATAATTTTTGTAACGAATGAAAGAATATGCAATACATGCGCTTTTATTTTGCATCTGTCAAGTAATGAATAAAAGATAGCCTTTCGTTTTCAAAGAATATTGGTATAGATTCGTATTTTCAGTAATGGATTGATAATATTTCGATTATCAGATATTTTGCAGAATTCCAAAAGATAGAAATTTAAATTTTTGTATAAATATCATATTATTCCCTCCTTTAATTATTTTGGACTACGAAAAGCGAAATTAAAATTAATAAACTGTTTTAAAAGCTGCAGATATTTAGTTATCATAAAAAAATTGACAAGATCCTGTTTATATTTACTTACATTTTTGGATTTAACTACAGCATACTCTAAGAAATTTTTCTTTTATTTTCAGTCTTACTGCTACAGCTGCTAGTATAGGGGCGGCCAGTGTGCCAAGTGCTGGTCTGGTAACGATGTTATTGGTACTTACATCTGTTGGCTTGCCAACTGAAGACATCTCGATGATTGTAGCTGTCGACTGGTTACTGTAAATATATTGTTCATTTTTATATTACTATAAATTTCTCACAACGTTTTTTAAATTCAAATAATTGATAAATCTTTTTGTACAGTGCTCAGTAATTAAAGTAATACATTATAATTTTCTTATTTTTTTCTCTGCAATATTATGCATAATATAAAGTGTCCATTTAATACATGAATAGATTGCACAAAAAGTAAATGAATACTAATTTTTTTAAAACAAAGAGATTGACATATTATGATTATCCAGCAATTGGGAAAGAATGTAATAATTACACTGTTCAACGAAAAAAAAAAGCCCTCATATTATTTTTGCCGATTCTTATGCAGAATGACCTCTTAAATCCGAATATGGCCACAATTGTACCCCATCACGCTCCGTTAATCACTATGGGAATTAAAATATACAGTTCTTATATATTTCACTCCAAAAGCTATTTCTGCAATTTATAAATGTATGTCTTTTTGAATATATTAGAAATAATTTGAATAAAACTCTGTTCTGAACATAACAAATTTTTCTTAATACAATAATTTCTTATTCATTTCTCTACCCAAAGTTATTCAAACTAGCCAACATATTTACATCACATCCAATAACATTAATTTTTAACAAATAAATAAATAAAAATCTGCTGTAGAGATTCAAAAAAAATTGTCCCTTTAAGTAGAAACTTTTTTTAAGTAGCAAGGATTGGCGTCTGTAAATTTTTAGATTGTAATTTATCCTATAAAAAGTTATAAGGAAATATCAATTTATTAAGGAATACTCGTGTCATCGCTTAATACCCTCTCAAATACATTTTACATTTTCGATGAGAATTAGATCAGCACTTTGAGGAGCACGGTCGTTAAGGAACCAATATAAACAATGTAAGCTCGATGTGAACCCTAGAGTATTATCTTCTTGAAAATTACCATTGTCATCAGGAAATAAGTAATCCTTTGAAGGAATAAGATGAGTTACTCAAAAAGTTTACTAAGTTCATGCTAACATAAACATTCCCAGTTCATAAAACTTCCTGAAACCTTTTGAATGGGGGTGGTTGAAAATTTAACTACTTAAAATTTTCTTTTTAAAAATAAAATAATGAAATTTTTAACAATATTTTTTTGCAGAAGATAAAATTTTTAATGCTCTCTAACATCAATAGATAACAGCTCCAAGCGAAATGACCAGATTTTATGATTTTATTTGAAAAAGATTTTAAAAAGGGGATTTTTTCGAAAATCCACCTGCCCTTCAAAGGGTTTTAAAGGCTTGTACAGTTGACTCGGTAAACGACGAGTGCAATGCTTCGTGTTCTTCGCTTTTAACCTTGTTGCGACCATCATGTTGAAAGAGAGTAAATCTAAACTCATCTGACCACATGATTTATTGCCATTGCTCAATAATCCAGTCTCTATGTTCCTTAACAAATTGTGGATTCTGTTTTCGGTTAGTCGGAGTAACTGGAAGTTAACCCCGTAACCTTTGAGTTCTTATCTCTTTATACGAGAGGAAATGGGTTGTCCTATTATCCAGGATGTTTGTTAATTCTAGGATCTGTTTTCGCGTCGATTAGGTTTCACTTATCGTTTCAATAGTTTCTGGTCACGATTGCTTAGGATCGTTTTTTGGATCACACGCTTTCCGCGAAGAATTTGGTTCATTCATAACTTTCCAAGCTTTGATAAGACGTTGGACAGTATGCAAATCAGACTGGTCTTTGGGGCAGTGATCTCTAGCATGTTTCCCTTTCCTTTTTAATTGTGCCAGAAAATTTGGGCCCTTTTTTTGGAAGTAATGAGCTGTTTTAGAATTTGAATGCTTGAACTCAGGTAGAGATATTTCTTTCTTCTCTTTCTTATTTATTTTTACAGCTAAATCAAAAAAGCGATAATTTTTAATATCAATGCATAATCCCTCACGATAAAGTTACGCATTTTATTTTTATTAAATGTTTCTTATAAAAAAAATTTTCAAAAATTTCTTTTTAAAAATTCATTTCATACTTTTTTCCTATTTTCCTACGATACCAGCAAAAAAATGAGTGAAAATGGCCATTAAAAAATTTAAGAATTTTTTCGGAAAATTTTTCTCCCAAAACAGAAAAAAGGGAGGAGGATTTGATATTTGTTATTCGTTAGAATTATATACAAAAATTTTCAAATTGTTAAAAGTTTAAAAAAAAATTTCATTATTTAATTATAAAGTAACTTGAATAAATTTAAAAGTATTGTTATATAAAAAAGCAATGCATGGCAATTTTGACTGTTTATTTGTTCAGGGACAGAGTGAGAACTTCAATCAATGTTTTGGGAGACGCCTTTGGAGCTGGAATCATCCATCACTTATGTAGAGGGAGGGAAATTACAAACTAACATTAACAGAATCAGTATAGAAATTCGAGAATGTTACGCGGATTCACGACGAAGAAGCTCGGTATCTTCAGCTCAATACTCATTTCGCAATATAAAAAAATAAAAAAACGCCAAACCAAAAGAACAAATGTCGCTTTTAGATGAAGACAGCAATAATGAAACTCAAATGTAAAAATCTTGACTCTGCGAAGTATTGTATTCATAAAATATTCATTGATTGAATTAATAAAATGTTTTTAAAATTCTCTATTTTGTAATTTAATTAACCCTTAACTGTTTGCCCGTACACCATACGGGCTACCGAAAGCTGGCCACGACTGGTTTGCCTATACTCTGTACTGGTACTAATATTTTCGCCTCTCTATCTTTGATTTGCACATATTTTTCATTCTTATAGAGAGATTATTGGTGCTAGGGATTTTAAAAGATGCAGTTTGTCTATGGTACTGAAATACTTTTCATCCTGGATTTTCTTTGTAGTGAAGTCGGGAATTTAAATTCTTAAAAATGTTCAATAAAGAACAAGGCAATGTGCAATTTGTTGCTTGTGAAGAAATTAAAATGGAAGGATAATGCAAAAAAATCGATGATATCTATGTTGCCATTTCAATGTAAGACTTAGTATTACATCATGCTTCAAATTGTGTGTGCATATATGTATGCATACACGCACAATATCCGTAACCATTTGAGAAAGAGGTACGAACATTAAATTTTTTGTAAGTATCAGAGAAATTATTTTAAGATACATAAAACATTCTTCATAGCAAGCAGAATGTACTTATAATAAATAAACATTTCGGGGTTTTTACGTTTCACAATCATGAAATAAAAAAAATAGTGTGAACGTTTTTTTTTAATAAAGAATGATTATTAAATAGAAAAGGAATTAAAACTCCGTAAACTTTTCTGATTGGGATAAAAACAATCATATTTCATTTTAATTGTATTATGTACATACATAATTTTCACACGACAGATAAAAATATCAATTTAAATTTTATACTCTTGTTGTTTCTTATGCCACATGATCTCGACTGCGACAGATCTAGTCCCACGAAATTCACCATGGCAAGGGGCTACATTTATGCCTGTCGTTGGCCGTAGCATTGAGCACCATACAGGTGACAGTACGATTTAGCTCGGTTCCACACCAATTTAGAGGGAGAACACACTGGGGGTTAGGCCCTTCCACCAACCTCACAAGAGGACTTGCGGCTCGACGGCTATTTAGACTACTCCCATGCCGCAAAGGTACTATAGGTTTACATACATCCATGCCTTCTCCGGGATTCGAACCCAGGCCCCACGGCACGGCAGTTAGCGTCGCTTATCACTATACCGGATAGGCGGCACAAATCTAGAAATATATAGGATTGTTTCAGAGCTATGTATATTAACTTGAGTAAATTTCTCTCATTTCTGTACTCTATCCACAAGATTAAATTTAACAATATATCAATTCCTTGATATTACATATGACAGAACTAAAGTATGATGTGCTATTTGATATTATATTCATTTGGGTATGATGTTCTTTTTCAAAAAAGTTTATCAAGAAAATTTTTTTCTTTTTGAATTTTTTGTTTTCTCTGCTTTTCTTGTTTTACGTCCTGGAATTATCCAAATGTTGTTAACCATGTTTTCTTTTTCTTTCTTTTTGACTATGATCAAACAAATTCTAAATCTAATGCTACCTTTATTAAAAATTTGATTATGATCTTTGAATAAATCTAATTCCGGTGTTGATTAAAAATTTTGTTTTTTGTTTTCCAAGACTTAAAGAGATTTCTTAAACATTTTCAACTTGTAAAATTTAATTGTTATAATGAAATATTTAACTTTTAATAGCAATAAAATATTTTTAAAATTGCATTCTGAGGGTTTTTTTCTTATTTATATATACATTTTTTAAAAACACTTTTTAAGAAAACTTTGGATATGAAAGAACTCATAAATCTTAACTTCTGTCCACTGGTTGTATGCAAATGCTGTTTTAACTTTTGCATCGATATTCAAAATATGTAAATTGAATTTCAGCTTTAAGGTATCCGACTACGTTCGGAACCGTAATTTTAAAAAAGCGCATAAATGGATAGTTTTCATGATATTTAGTGACACTTAGATTAGAGAATACATGTATAAAACTGTTTTATAAGGACATTTTGACAAAAAAAATTTTTTAAATAAAATATTTCGGCAAAAAATTAACTTAGAATAACATTTTTTCAAAATGTTCTCCGTTTGTGAAAAATGCTTGTATTATAATAATATTTTGCCTGTAAAAGCCATAACTCTGTACAGAGGCTCAACTATGATTTTTGAAAAATTCACATTATTTTCAGAGTTACAACCCATTGAAATAATTATCGGCGTTTTTTTCTTAAAACTGCTCCTCTCTGGTGTAGTAAAACATGGATAAACCCACTTCTAAGTTATATATTTCAGAAATTCTAGTAAAGCCTCTGTACAGAGATCTGAGCTATGTACAGGCGAAATATTATAATAGAAGTATTTTTCACAAAAGGAGAACATTTTGAAAATGGGTCATTCTATGTTCATTTTTTGTCAAAATATTGTGCTTAAATAATTTTTTATTGTAGTACTATTCTTATTCTTAAAACAATTTTATATACATTTTCTAATCTAAGTGACACTAAATATCATAAATATTATCCATTTATACGCTTTTGCAAAATCGCGGTTCCAAACGTAATCGGATACCTTAACTGTAGTTGAAGTTGGTTTAATTTTTTAAAATGTAAACTGTAGGGGAAAAAAAATGGAAGCCACTTACTTTTTATTTAAAAGATTTTTCCATCTTATTAATACGAATGGTACGGTATTTAATTAAAAATGCGAGTTTAAAGGCATAAACATTTTTTGTGACTGTTTTGTGCAGTGTCTCCCTTGCAAGAGAATGTACATGTGTGGGTTAACAAGGTGGGGTGACAATCGCAGCGCCAACATCCCGACCCACGTTAAAATAACATTTCAAGAAACGAATAATGTTACATAAATCATTCATAAAAATACAAATAATGAAAAATTAAAAAATATGATCAATGAAAACTGCACATTAAAATAAACAAAAAAAATATATGAATAAAAATATTAATGAGTACGTTTTTGAATGATTACACGGAGAAAAAAGACTTACTCAAAAATGAGTACATAGACATACTCATTTTGAAATGAGTATGTTTGTCTCATGTTTGATCACACGGTTTTTTCGAATATGAAACCTTGCATGTACTCAAAACCCGAAAAAGTGGTTAATTAACACTTTGAAACCAATTAAAAAAGATATTCAGGTTGTGAAACCACCCCCCTAAGGTGACCGTTTCTTTGATTGTCCGCGTGAACTAGAGGTGTAGGGTTTACAAAAGGAACAGACATTTTAAAATTCTTAATATGACTTTATTAAGAATGAAATTTAAGTGTTTAGCAATTTAGATAATATTATATATATGCGAGAATCTGCTATGAACAAACACACAGTAATATTTAAACCGAATCGCGTAACTTGGACCACTATCAATACTTAAATCGCCTAATCTCACTTCTAATAATATTACAAGTCCTAATATCAAATAATCAATCCTACCTTAATCCAATTTTGTTTCAATCTTATAAAGGGGGCGTCGGGGCCCGCGTGCAATGGTATGCACCTTAACCTAATGACTTAATCTTCAAGGTAACTTCACAATTGGCTGTCAATTCTCGCTTGTATCACTTTCACACATAACATTCCCCAAATTGTCATACAACTTACTGAAATTTCTGTTATTTAAAAGATATCTTATTTACATTTCCACTTCACATTTCGCTTCTTGGGTTTTGGTTGCAAAAGAGTTGCCATTAATCTTAGCCCCCAAAGAACCCAGAGGTCATGTTAAAGAAAAGACACGTGAGCCCGTCACAATCCCCTCCAAGAAGGCAAAACGTGATTTATTCGAAGGTGACGGTGCAAGAGAAAGGGGCTGGGTCCCTGGATGTGGAGCGGGAAGATATCTGGTTGATCCTGCCCATAGCATATGCTTGTCTCAAAGATTCAGCCATACACGTCTCAGTACATGCCGATTAATGATAAGGCGAAACCGTAAATGGCTCATTAAATCAGTCACGGTTCATTGGATCGTGACGCGTTACTTGGATAACTGTGTCATTTCTAGAGCTAATACGTGCAGACGAGCTCCGACCGCCCCCTGGGGCGAGACGAGCGCTTTTATTAGATTCTTCCCAAGCCAGCAATCTCCGAGGACGTGAAAGAAGCTGAATAACTTGGCAGATCGCAGGGGCGAGTCCCGGTGACGTATCTTTCACCTATCTATCTGCGTACCTTATCAACTGTCGACTTTAGGTGATGCGCCTACCGTGGTCGCCACGGGTGACGGGGAATCAGGGTTCGATTCCGGAGAGGGAGCCTGAGAAACGGCTACCACATCTAAGGAAGGCAGCAGGCACGAAAATTACCCAATCCCGGCCCGGGGAGGTAGTGACGAAAAATAATGATGCTGGACTCTTCGAGACCCAGTCATCGGAATTAGTACGCTCTAAACCCTCTAACGAGGACCTACTGGAGGGCAAGACTAATGTCAGCCGCTGCGGTAATTTTAGCTCCAGTGGCGTATACCAAAATTGTTGCAATTAAAAAACTCGTAGTTGGATATCTGATCTGGGTAGGGGCCGCTCACGTGGTCAGCCATGCGCACCCGGCATTCTGCTTGCCACTGGGTCGGCCCCCGGTGGATGGCGGTAATCGCTTTGCAAAAATTAGAGTGCTCAAAGCATGCTGTAAAGGCTCGGATAGTAATGCACGGTACGATGGAACATGACTTCGGCTCTGGGGCGTTGGGGATAGATGGGGACCGGGAAGAAAAAAAGAACGAAAGGGGGGGTTCCCCGA
>BMAV01023215.1:0-14032 GCA_019973955.1 Trichonephila inaurata madagascariensis | reverse complement strand
TAATAAAAAAAATTAGAACCGTAGTTTTTTTTAAATTTTGGGCGATGCATAGAAAATGGTTCTTGTTTTTTAAAAATAGCATTGAAAATACGTAATGACATTCTTTAGTATGAAAAATAAAAAAAAATCATTTTAAAAATCACCAGTTAAAGTTAAAACTCATTTTTGAATTTTTTTAAAAAAGAATCAAATTAATTTAAAATGAAATGATTAAGTAATCGAGATGTAAAAATCGCTTGCAAAAATAACTATGCACTCTCCGCTAGTGAGAATTTAAGCATAAGGGAAGAAAGAGGGATTTTCAGATAAGGGTGAAAGAGGGAACTGTATCCCCCTCCCTTTTAAATACAAAAGAAACCGGTCAAGCAAACGATGTTCCAAAGCTGTAATAGGCCTCATGCTGTTTCGAAAGCTGTTAAAAGGGGAAAGCATTGCGTGGCCGATACATCGGCCAGAGCCGTCTTTTAAGGGTCTGTTCCTGTTGGCCGATATATCGGCCAGCCGTCCTCAAAAGGTTAATATTTAATGATTGTGATACTTCTTCAATAGTATACAAAAATGCATACTTGAAAAGAATGTTCAGTTTTAGACAAACTCGCAACTTTTATTTCTTTCAATTCAATCATAAATCTCACATCTGACTTATCTGTCTTTCCTTCCAAGCTCTCTTCAAGAAAAATATGTGCATTATTTAAACTCCAAACCATTTATTTTAAAGAACTGACTATTTATTCTGAATCCACAAGGAATCAGAGGCAACTAGATAAATTAAGCAATTACATTTACATGTCATTTCTAACTTCGTAAACAGAGACATATGCGAAAAAACACATTTTGAATTACAGCGGAACACTATAATAAATGGTCGTGGACACTTCATTTCAAAGCCGCGTGTCACAAACAGACATAAAGCATCCTGGATATTTAATTTACCATTACCCCTCTGAACCGATAACGTCAAGTTTGTAAAAATAAAGAAACGTTTTAATTTTTTCCTTGACATTTAAATTAGGCAATGGAATTGGAAAGAATTGTATTTATGTTCGTTTAATTTTTAAGAAACCGCCATTGTTAATTAATTCTAAGCGTCACATCAATTATAAAAGTTTACCTTTTCGAGCTATTTATCAAAAGTATTTTTAAGACGAGAAGGAGGAGTTCTCCAAGACGATTTTGTGGTATGTTGTGCTTGTTTCTAAAAATCTAAAAATTTATCTTTTTATGTTCTTGGATAAGAATTTATGGATGTTTCACAACCATCTGCTTGAATTTTATTTATTAAATGGGAGTTGAAGTTATATACAGTTTGGGGTTGATTTCTGGGAACTTTCTCTTGAATTAAACGTTATTTATTAATTAATATGAATATTTGTATAAGAGTATTTTTAGCATATAATATATGTTTTTTTTTTAATTTCATGGTTGGTCTCAAGGTTTATGCTGAAAGATTTCATTTTATCACTCTTAAATGAATTTGTACGTAGCTAAATTTTCACACTACTTTTTGTGAAAGGTCTTAACGCGACCTTCACCAACTAATCCTCTTGGGGAATCTTTGGACTAGCATTCGCGTTTATTTCACAGCCATCCCTCTCAAGAAGAAACCCTGAGATGCAAATTAGCTAGTGTATATACAGTTAAAGTTTAATAATCGTAGATTAGAAAAAGAAGAAGAAGCGGAGTCGCTGAAAGCAGTGCTGATACGGTAAGAATCAAAATTTACGCTTCTCGACTAAAGGACGGATTTTGGCTACTAGACTAAATTAGTGGATCAAGAACTAATAGGATAGGATTGATTAAAGCTAAACTAATCTGATTTCGTGCGCTTATTCACTTAACCCTCCAAGCGGTCTGCACGTAAAATTCCGCCATTCCAGAGATGCTTTTTCTGCCTTCAAGCAAGATTCCCAAAAGCGGCCGAGCCGCATTCTTCAAAATACGGCTCAACCGCTTTTGAGAACCCCACCTGAAAGCAAAAAAAATTGTGCGGTGCATTTTTGAAGCATCTCCAGAATGGCAAGACTTTAAGTGCAGACCGCTTAGAGGGTTAAGGTAGTTTGCTTTCTTTATATCACTCCTAGGGAGGGCTTCCTTTTATAGATTAATTTGTTGTGGAATATTATAATGGATAATAATAATAAATTAGATTTATCATGGAGAGTCTTGCTCATGCATCGTTCCCTCCCACACCCTTAGATGGACAAGATTTAAATTGTGTTATCGGCCTTAATCTTAATTATAAATAGAACATTCTCAATGGTTTTCAAATTAAATAAATAAATAAAATAAATAAAGCAAGCTTCTTTTCTCAGCTTTCATGCTTCATGTTCATTGAAAATGTACTATACGGATTTTGATTCATCATAAAACAGTGCATAAAAACAAATTTTGCATTGGAAAGTGCATACGTTTGCGCGTGTTTGTGTGTGTGTGCGTGTAAATAAAAATTTCGCTTGACTTAAGACTCGTTTCAGAGAGAATCGTTTAAATATTTGCAGTCGTTGAAAGAATGATACTTCTCGGTAGTCTAGTTGCACATTTTAATTTACACTAACAAAGTGACGCTGCGAAACACATCAAAACAAATACACCCGAACATATAGCCCATTACACAAAAGAGTACTTTGTTCTCTCCGGAGATCTCAGCTATTATAGTTTCCGCAACCGGAAATTTTTAGAAGCATATGTTTTCCATTAAGGTCTTTTGTGATTGGTCAGAATACGTGGATGATTCAATATTGCATGATATTGCTTTAAAAAACGTGAACATGGCAGTTTACAGGAAATAAAGTTGTGGTTTAACAGTATTTTTTCCGGTGGGCGGGTAATCTCAAAAAATTAGTTTCTTGAAGTTTTAGAGGGCTCAAGATCTATATAAATTAAATAAAATACCACGAGTGAAAATTTAAGAGGTGAGTTATTACATATACATAGTGGACTTATATATATATATATATATATATATATATATATATATATATATGAAAATTATCTTTAAATTTATTTAAAATGTAAATTTTGGCCGAGTAATTGTTAAAGCTACATACTTATTTAGATCCATAAAATAAAATCTACAACGGAAGCAAATCCTTAATGTAAAAGTTACAAAACTTTGTAAGAAAATTCACAATAACGTAGCGTTTGCATATTTGTAGAAAAAATTTTTTTCCCTCTTAAATGTATATATTTATCTTCTTTCGTTTAAGTTATGAATTGCTTCATTAATAATGCGCTGAATTTTCTCTCATTTCGAACATCCCCTAAGCAGTAAACTCTTTCCTGTAAGTATTAGTTACTAAATGGTATATGCAGTTTTTTGTAGGTAATTTATCATTTTTATTAATAAAAATAATTTTAAATTTCAGAATGGATAGCGTTTTATTGAAATGTAAATAGAAAAACAAACGTTAATTTATTTAAGTAATGTTGTATGTATCGATAAAATATTTTTAAAAAAAAACTTTAAGGGGAAAAATAGTTTTTCTAAGTTTATTACAACATTTCTAAATTAAAAAAGGAACAATGTTAAAAACAGTCATTTTTGAAGCTTTACTTGTTAGCAAATTTTATATGCAAATATTTTTCCCATTTTTTTACCGAAAATAAGTTTATTGAATTCTTATTAGAATTTTCCCAGCTTAAAAAAGGAGAAAATAAAATCATTTTGAGATTTCCTTTTTTTAAGTAAAATTTCAAGTACAACCTTATTCAAACTCTTAAGACTTTGAAGACAAAATTTGTTATTTGAATCTAGAAGAAGTAAAAAAAAACAACGTACAATCCGTTAAGACACTGAACAAAAAATATTTTAAATTTCAAGTTTTTTAAATTGTTCGATAGGAGCGACCCATTGGGATAGACGAAATTGGACAAGAAGTTTTAACGTTATTGGAAAAAATTGATAAAGCCATGGCAAATCGAAAAAACGTTTTCCTGATTTATTGATCTGAATATTTAAAGCAAGGGAAATAAGTGCAAGAACTTGTCAAGAATGTTTTCATTACTGGAAAGTCTAACTTTAACTTTAAAAAAAACTATTTAGTTAGTTAAATCAATATATTAAAATATGCTTTTGCGAATTTGTAATTTTGTGTCTCTTTTGTTTAAAGGGTATTAAGCATGAATTGAAAGTACCATTTTTAGAAGATAACGTTTAAGACTACGCTTGTATTTCTTAATGAGAACACAAGTAGGTTGACTATAACTGATAACAAATGTGTAAAAAAATTATTCAGTATACAGATGTATTTAGAAATATATATATATATATATATATATATATATATCTTCTCTTATATATTTTTATATATCATACATTGTAGTTACATTAAGTTTCATAAATACAACTGAATCAAATTCACGTAATTGTGAAATGTATGTTATGTATGTATTGAATGTTTTCAAACTTTATTAAGGTAATTTTTCTTCAAACACATTAGGAGTAAACACATATATGTTCAAGGCACGGGAGTAGCTACAACCGTATCATCCGTAGAATGATACGGACTCCAAGTTACAGGGGCCTCAAAATGTGTGAGAAAAACATTGTAAAACGTTAAGGGGGCCCAAACATGCTCCGCAAAAAAATTTGATACAGAGCTCACGCAGGGCTAGATACGCCAGATGTTAAATGTGTTATTTTTTTCAATAATACGCAATAATATGTAGAAAAAGTCGGACAAATTTATTTTGAATGTAATGATTTGTGAAGTTTAAATTTAATTTGTAATACCTCCATAGAACAAGAACTCTTGTCATAATTACAAATTCACGCAAATGGATTTAAAAACTGAATTTTTTTTTGTATCTATCTATAATAATTCACACAATTTTAAGCTTGAAACTTAATCAACAGGTTTTATTTTTTTGTAAAATAGAATTATATAAACTAGTTAAATAGGAAACATATATGTTTGAATTATCTTACTTTTGAAAGCATTACATTAAAAACTAAATCTGTTAAGGAGTTAAAATGTGGTTCCATCGTTATTCTCTTCTGAAAACACAGTTTTTTAATTCAAAAGCATCTATTTTAATAGCTTCAAACCATTGTCCAGTATTAAGACAGAAATATAAGCTCCCATTATACTTGTAGAATTCTGTTACATGAAGTAAAATCGATACGGCAGAGCAAAAATATGGAAATAAGGTCTTATAGAAATAAGACTAACCAGGAAAAAGAAAATTATATTTTTGAGCTTTAACGATAAAAGTGAAATACTATTTGATCGTTTTTGCTAAGCACTGCGTTTATTTGTCGAGCCAGATTTTAATGAATGATTATACTTATATTTCTTTTCAGATTAGTTCCATTACACCCAAATAATATAATATAATAATGGGACATTGATTTAAAAAGTTTCAAATTTCATTTCAAAAGTACAAACATATAATTAATCTTAGGCCATTATGAGCGAGCTGCGTGTGTGCGTCTGAGTGCGTTTAACTCAATCTATCTATTAATATTATGAAAGGGCTGCACGCTTCCATCTGGATTTTGCACTTTTTCTAACGTTACAAACGTGTATTGCCTTCTAAAGTAATTGTTCATTTTACTAATTGATGTTAACACTAGACTGAATGATAGAGATTTGAATATAATATTTCAAGAGAATTAGTTCTTCGTTTTTAGTTGTGAAACTACGACAATTTAAGGATTTCACAAATTCTGAAGGGGAGTTAGATAGCAAGTGAGAAAAACACTCTGTATATTATGTAAATAGAAATCAGCATATTTTTAAAATAAGTTTTTTTTAAGTGTTGATTATTTTGATTAACTAATAATTTATTATATATTATTGTTTATTGTTTATGATTTGTTACTTTGATTAGGGTTACATAGCATTAACTATACTAAACACATGTTTCTGGAAAAAAAACAAGTAACACTTAAAAAAAAATTAAGTCAATTCCTAATTAGGTCAACAAAGAAAAACTCTATTTTAGTTGCTTTTTATCAAATAATTACAATTAATATAAATATGTATATAAATATGGAAGAATCACAGTATTAAGTGGCAAATAATTTTTGTTAAGTATCATTAAAGTATCTTATTGTGATCGAAAACAATCTCTTACATAAAATTTGAGTTCAACTGAATGCTTTAAGACGTGAGAGAAAAAAATCGTTTAAAGTTTTGACCCAAGTCACTAAAAAATGAAGCTTACGTAACTATATCTGTAATTCTTTAAATAATTAGTTTCAGTCAATTAACTAACTAATTGTAGTTAAACTATGGTGTCACCCGAAATAATCGTGTACAGAAAATTTCAGCTCAAATGAGTGCTTTAAAATGTGAGAAAAAACCTTTTAAAGTTTTGAGACAAGTCGCCAAAAATGATACCAATGTGGCTGTGTCTGTAATTCATTGAATAATTAGTTTTAATCAAATATTTTTTATTGATTGTAATTAAATTACCGTATTGTCATCCAAAATAATAGTGTATATAAAATTTCAGAGCAACTGAGCGCTTTAAAATGTATTTTATTAACGATTGAAAATTTGAATAAGATATATAGAAGGCAATTGTGAACTAAAATGAGGAATTGAAACTCTTCCATCAACACGCTCTTTTTAAACAAACAAAAAAAAAGTGTACCTTGGAAGAAGATAAAGCTCCAAAAGTGGAGTAAGATCCAAAAATGGCGAAAACTCAACGGTGTCTGCGTAAGGTTTGACCATAAAGCCAGATGTAATAATCCAAAAATGAAACTTAAAGCAAACAGGATTCTATCGCTCAAACGTTATTTTTATTTGAGATAATCTGTATAATATCGAAATAATATCCCTGATAAAGAGGCGATTTATATACTCCCAACAAATTAAACCAAATCTCTTCCCTTCTCATTTCCTTAACTTGGAATAACATTCCATTTGCTAATACAATACACCAAATTAATTCATCTTCTCCTCTATCGATTGTTAAACATACTTCTTTTCAGAACAACGCAATCGAATTCTCGTCCGAATCGCAGTTCCAGTCCTTTTAAAACGCCAAACGATTGCTATTGGGAACAACGTTCCATCAATCTCTCCAGAGAAGAAGTGGAATGCCCTTAGACGGTCCCTTATCAAACGAATCCATCTATTGTC
This sequence comes from Trichonephila inaurata madagascariensis, assembly GCA_019973955.1. NCBI lineage: Eukaryota > Metazoa > Arthropoda > Arachnida > Araneae > Nephilidae > Trichonephila > Trichonephila inaurata. The sequence continues at coordinate 6,938 of BMAV01023215.1, read as the reverse complement.
CTTTTGCAAGTGCGTAAGTATTCAAAAAATTCAATAACCCAAGAATAATTAACTCATACTCGCATCTCCTTGTGTAGGGAAATGGAGTTTTAATCGTTCATTGTGAAGCGGACCGTTCTGCCGTGGATGGAATATCACGCCCCTTTTCAAATATCCGGAACAAAAGGAAGGAAAATGGCGGGAAAAAGAAAGGTTGCCATTTTCATAAAGATAATGTTCCTTTTCAATAGGAAGCCTTGGAAATAAAAAGTCAATCTGGGTAAAGGAATTTTTGATTTAATTATATTGCTTCCGATATTAGAATTCTTCCTTTTCCAGGGAGAAAAGTATTTGGCTTTGGGGAAATTTAATACGTTCTTCCTGTTTCACTTTTTGAGTTGAGGTTTGGGAGAGAGGAAATTTCTTTTTATAGAAATGAATTATTTATCAATTACTTTTTTTTTTCAAAAAAAAGTCTGCGTATGTCAATCGAATAATGGTTATTCTTTAATTGAAATTTAAAATATTTCCGTTTTTTTTTTTAAACGTTTTTGTGGGAAGTATAGATCGATGTTGTTCCGATATTGCTAAAATATGCTAAGAAGACAAAACTCATATATTGGTTACATCTGCGTAGTCTTTTAATATTTCTAAGTGTTTTTAATAAATTTGTTTGCATCAAACGATACTGGTGTTTTATACTGTTTCAAAAACAGCTGAATCAGGGGTGTGGTGAGTATCATGCGCAGAATGTATCTGCAATATGTCTTTTTATCTCTCCGATAATAGAGTTATTTTTAAAGTAATATCTTGTGCACATGATTCATGAGAGATTGGATATATATATATATATATATATATATATATATATATATATATATATATATATATATATATATATATATCCCTACTTTAAATCTTGTACTCTTGAGAAATTGTTCCGACGTAAAAATTTTACAATGTAGTGTTTGCCAACTTCAAACTAGACCTTAGGGTCTCAATGAAATTATTTCTCTCTCTCTCTCTCTATCTCATAGAAATGAATTGAAAAATGTGTTTCCTTCAGCTTCAAGATTATCAACATCATATATGTTCGATTTTTAATTAAACTGGAATTTAGGATTGGAGAAGGATTTCCATGGAACAAGATTATTAAATCATTTAATTTAAGTATACACAGTATATGCACAGGCATCTAAAAATTTAAATATAACAAGTGTTTTAAAAGTTGCACTTCTGTAAAATTCCTGATATAAATTTACTAAAATACTCTACTCTATTCTATCTTTAACAATAAACTGACTTTAAAACAAGTAATATAAAAAATAGTTTTTAAGTCAATTCCTTTTTAGATCAACAACAAAAAATTTTTATTTTAGCTACTTTTTTTAAAATAGTTACAATTAAAAAATTGTATATATAGAAGAGTCACAGCATTAATGGTAATTTTTTTTTTTTATTTAAAAAGTTCATTTTTCCTTTTTTCGTCCAACGGAATGCTTTAAAATGAAAAAAAACCTTTTAAAATTTTTGTCAGAATCACCAAATGGGTCGCTTTGAAAAAAGACCCAATGTAGCTGTATTTGTAATTTTTAAATAATTTGTTTAATCAAATAATTTTATTAATTATAATTAAAATTATATTGTATTGTCACCCAAAAATGATCCTGTTTATAGAATTTCAGCCAATTAGCGCTTTAAAATGTATTTTATTAACGATTGAAAATTTCCCACCAAGATAAATAAATAAATATACATATATAATAAATAAATAAAAGACAATGCGAGCTAATGTAGGTTAAAAGATTCCAAATTTCTAAAAATATTTTCGAATTTCAAGGTGTTTCGAAAAAATTTCTTTTTCAATCTGAGTATTTTCACTGCATTATATTGCTGGTTTGTCAGTAAAATATGTTTATTTATGATAGAAGCTATAAAATAGAGGGAATTGGGTGGTCGCAAAAGGATCGTGCAACATTGCTAAATTTAATTCACCTCAGTTCAAGTTTGAGAATTCAGTTTCGAGAAAGTCTGTTTCAGGTTGCCCAATTTGCATCACTTCTTCAAAAATAATTTTCCAGCTCTTTTTTGAGAGAAGAGCTTCTGCAATTGAATACTTCTGTAATTCAACTTACAGCAATTTTATGGTAATTGAAAAAGGAATTTCGGCGAACGCGATAAGAAGACATTTGAAGAAGCCTTTTATTCTAGGAGACTGGATGGATGACGCCTATTACACCGAATACAAAAATAAGTTCGAATAAATTTGTCTGAAGTACATTTAGATTGGACCAAAGATAAATGAAATTTGTTTTACAGATGAATCTAGATTCAATTCACAGAAGGTGTGGTCGTGGTAGGTTCATCGTAGCGAGCTTTGTCGAATTGTGAGTTAATGGTGTTACTGAAGACCCACTGTACAGAGATCCTGGTACACGTTAAATACGTCAAAGCTGAAAATTCTCCCTGATGTGGAAGGAGAATCAGAGAGTAGGATGCCACAGCTCAATCGAAAGTATTATTTTTTTTCATTTGATGAAATAATTCACATGATCTTGAATAGTTCATACAACTTAAAAGCTTTATCATTAAATTTTCCTGTAGAGAAATCATGACCAAAGCGTTCTCAGTTTGTTGTGAGGAACAATATTTCGAAGAGATGGTATACTACTGTAAATTATGTATCTGAAAATCAGTCGTCAGCTAATACTGCAATTAGACTTTGAATACAAATATTCTGAATTCAAATGTTGCAGATATAACTGAATATGATCTCGATGTACCAAACTATATTTTACAAAACATATTGTAGTATTATATTTTAGGATTTTAAAGTCGTACGACAAGGGCTAAAACCTCCTAAGCTGTCCCAATTTAAAACTGAAAATATTAAATTTTACGAACAAACCTAGCTCTTTTTAGCTTAAGTTAGTATCATTATTATTTTGTACATAAATGGTTTGTGTTTCAAAACGTTTGTGAAAATATTAGGTTAAGATTAAGCTGAATAAACTGTCGTCTTAACAAATGCTATCAATATTATGAAAAAATATATTTTGAATTAAAAATATTATTTTCAGTCATATTGAATTAAAGTAGTGCTTTAATGTTGTTTATACATTGGAAGATAAAATATTTAAAAAATTAGAGCTTTACGGGCATTATAAGTTTTTGTTCTATGCCTTTACAAACATTAAATGCGTTTTTCTCAGACTTTCAATTTTGAAGGTATAGCTGTTTTCTAATCCCTAAGGCGTTTATTCTGTTCATTATAGAGCCTTGAAAAATTTTTTTATCTTATCCCAAACGCATTTCCTATAAAAGTTAGTATGGATTTAGGGATGAAGTCTCTAGTTATTTCTTTTAAAAAAATAATAAAGTTGATTTTACAAAAATTTTCATGTTTTTCCCGGTTTTTCTAGGAAAATAATTATTAAAAATCAACAAAGGAATAGATTTTCAAATCCATACTAACTTTTGTTTACCATAACCTAAGAAATACAAATAACTTAAAATGACTAAAAAATTTTAAAAATTGAGTATTTTATAAGAATTTGAAAAAACTTCAAAAAAAATTCCAATTTTTTTAAAATTGTTAAATAATGGCTGGTCAAACTGTCTTTTATTTACAGAATAAGCTTAAAAATATAATCTAAATATAAAACATAAACTATTTTTACTGTAACTGTCTGCAAAATTTTTTTTATAAAAGGGTACTGTGTAGTCTTAACAAGAAATTTTTTCCATCCACTAATAAGAGGCTGTCCATAGCCATCATTTTTATACTAAATACAAAATAATCCAATTTCTCACTGGTCATGGTACTTTAAAAAGTTATTTCAACAAATTTAATTTGGTTCTATGATCTCCTAGCGATTGTATTAATAGTAGCGAGGAAAATGTAGAACATGTGTGCTTCTTATGTGTTCAAAATTTGTCAGAGAAAGAAAGATCCCAAGACTGGCTCTCAAGGGACTTAATATAAATTGGCCGCTAGATTTTCACCAACTTATTTCTAACAGCAGTGATTTTGAAAATTTCTGTAAATTTATTGTTAACATTTGTAATCTGTATGACTTTTAAATGTTCTCGTTTCTCCTTATTTAATGTGTTTCTTACTTCTGTAAGCCTTTTGGGATAATTTGTGGCGCTCAGAGATTTATATAAATGTTATCAATTATAAAAAAAGTTTTAATTTCAGTAGATAGATTAATTAAACAATTTGAATAGAAAATAAATGAATTATCCTAATTTTAAAAGCATGGCTTCGAAAGCTAAGCCAACTAAAGGGTTACAGAGTCATTTTTTTATCAGTTTCTTTTCTTTGGAAGAGATAATTAAAATAAACATCTCTCTCTTCATCTTTTGTCAAAAGTTTAAATCGATGAGAGTTCCGTTGTCAATACCTTACGAGTAGCCTCAACTGGCGATGTCAGTACAAAATAAATAAATAAATAAAATTTGTTTTGGAAAGAATTTTTGCTATATTCTGATATGGAGTGTAGCGGTGTTCTATATAAGCCAGTAACAACTCCCGGACTTAAGTGATCATTTTGGTCTAGCGGTAAGTTACGTGCTTACGTGACGGAAGGTCCCGGGTACTGTCCTTCGCGGAAATGTGCCACTTCATTGGTGACCCTTGCTGAGCTGAAGAAGACTTCTGAACTGTCGTGGCGCCATCTATCCGTAAAAAGAGCAAACAAAAACTTGTCAAAATTCACTTGAAACAGCCAACTCGTGAGATTCACTTGACACAGCTAACAAAGTCGTCTAACTCACTTGATACAACTCCTCCAATTATAAAGCAACAACTGACCGCTCACAATAACAACTATATCGTTCTCGTTCACCTATGCACTAACTCACTGGTAAGGGAGTGAGTAGCGGTATCATCTACATAAGCCAATAACAACCCCTGGACTAAAGTGCATATTTTGGTCTAGCGGTAAGTGACATGCTTACGGAACGGAAGGTCCCTGGTTCTGTCCTTCGCGGAAATGCCCCACTTCAGGAAGAATCAATGAACTAGTCCCTAAGAATTCAACATTATTGTAAACACAGTTTGGACAATTTTCAACCCCCGGGAGTATATTCAATCCAAAAATTCTTTTGGGTATGCCCAAAAACTCGCTAAAAAAAATTTGTAAACAAACTAAAAAATTGCTTAAAAATATATATGAGATATATTGAAGGTCTTATATCTTATAAACAATTAAAAAATCAAAATAATTAAACAATTTCATTGTGATTGTCCCGAAGATTTTTCACACAACTTGCTTTAGAGCTTAAGAAGCTTTCATCACATTAGTCCTTATTTTTTGTTCTGTGTTAATTTCATAAAGAAATTTTCAAATAATGTGCATTTATTTTACTCTGCATTGATGTGTCCCAAAGCTGCTAAAAAGAAGAATCAATAAACGGCAGTCTCAAAACTGTTACTATGCATTTCAAACATTTCAGAACATTAGAGTTCACTTCAGAAAAATAAACTATTTTTATTTTTAAACGACTTCTCTTCAAAAGAATATTATCTTTTTTTCCTAAAACTTAATCTTTCCACGTTTAACCCCCTATAAATAAATCACTGTTTTTTTTAAATGTTAAGTAAATAGAAAAACGCCATTAATTCATCAATTTTATTTCTACAAAATGAAAAGAGGAATCGTAATGAGAAAAATGTACTTTAAAAGTCGTAACAATATTTAAGACAAAGAAACGCAATGTGGAGGATCCCTCAAACTTAAAATAAGAAAGGAATCTGTAACATAACAAAAGAAATAAGATTGACAGGCACTGATTTTGAGTTTTTATGTTTTTGGGACATAAAGTTATAGTTTTTTTGTTTTAAAAAAAACCCAATATTCTTTATAAAAAAACCACGCCGGATAGACTTTTTTTTTATACAATGTATATCTGACGCTGACGGGTATTTTAAAACTCAAGTAAAGAAACCAAAGCGATTGTGTTTCAGTATTCAAAAAAAAAGAATGGACCAATGATTGTGAATTTTTTTCTTTTGTTTTTTTTAGGTTTACCTTTTGGGGAAAAAAGTTTGATATAGAAAGATTTCAGTTTTTGAAATTCAAAGAGATTGTTTCCCCAAAAACCTGAGAATAAAGACTACAAAACATGAGCAAAAAATTTTGTTATTTACTTATATACATTTCTTGTGAAAAAGTATTTAAATTTAAACAGTTATAAGAATTTTTATAATTAATTTGGAAAAACTTAAAAACACGCATATTAAGGTAAACATATTCATTTTTTTTATTTGCTGAATTAACAGCAGACTAAAATACAACTTTTAACTTGTTGTAGAGTTGAAACATTCTACTCATAACAAATATGTTTCATTTCGTAAAAATATGTTACTTCTAGTATAATTCTGCATAATTAATTCTGAATTTTTAGATTTGAAATGAATTTGGCAGATAATGAGCTATAAAATGCAAGCACCGTTGGCCAACCAAAATAGAACACCACAAATAAAGTATTCAATCTGCGTCGAGTTCTCACCCCTTAACCCCCGTAGGGATATGCAAATGATAAGCATTTTAGTCCGGAAACACATTAAGAATGCCTATATCGCCAGCAATAGGCATTATATAAATGGAGAAACGAGTGTGGTTTTTAATAGTGCATATTGCTGTTTTTGTGTGGTTGTTTTAGGAGCAACTCGTGAGAGAGAGAAAATTCCCCCTTTTGGGGGCCCCTTTCTCCTGGTTATCAGCTTGAGTTAGAAGTGTAGGAGTAAATGAAAAACCAGAGGCTGCAATGATCATAATGTGACTTTTTTTAAGATCTTTAAAAAAAACCCCTAACAGATTAGATAATAAATATGTGAGAGAATCTACGGGGTTAAACACACAATATATATAATCCAAATAGCGTAACTCGGGCAACTATCAATAACTAACTCGTGTGAATTACACTGCTACCACAGATCCCAATATTAAATA
>BMAV01023214.1:216170-231008 GCA_019973955.1 Trichonephila inaurata madagascariensis | reverse complement strand
AAAAATAAATAAATTTTAGAACTTTGAAAACAAGCTTTGACTCTGTGCTGCTATGTACATTTAAATTTTAATTTTTAAAATTATTACTCACATATGTTGAGACATAGCCATCCTGTGATGACTATGTCTCAACATATGTGAGTAATAATTTTAAAAATTAAAATTTAAATGTACATAGCAGCACAGAGTCAAAGCTTGTTTTCAAAGTTCTAAAATTTATTTATTTTTATTTTGAAGTTTGAATATATATCTTGAACGCAAGAGAAGAATGGTAATTAAATAGATGAATATTTCTAGAGAAAAAAAATGAAAAACAGACATTTTAAAAATATAATGACATAAAATATAACCAAATAAGAAACTGTCTCGTAAAAAAAAAAAAGACCCTTCAAAAATGTAAAAGCTTGAAGTATAAGGTTCAGGAAGGCATAACATACAAAAATCTGGGGAGTTTTAATACCTTCCTAAATCTTTAAAAAGTTTTATTGCAAATATAAACTTTATTTTGCATTTTCTGAAGAATGTTATTTTTGAACATAAAGGTTAACGGTAAGAGTGATATTTCTTAAAGTAAACGAAATATCCTTATGAAATTTTTGGAGTTTGTTCTTTGTATTATAATGAATGCTTTCTGCTAAAATCTAAGGGTAATTTTTTAATTTAGTTATTTTTTAATGTGTAATTTTATATGAAAGAAAAAAAAAATTTTTTTTTCAGAAATATTCTGTGTTTTTTAAGTCGAACATCTGTATTTTAAAATTTTATTGTAAACCTTGAGTTTTTTTTTAATAGACAGTATAGTTAAAAGTTAAAGAATTGTGTTCCTGCAAACATTTTATTTATTATTGGGAAATATATATATTTTTTTAGAGATGTTAGCAAAAGAGCATTTTTTTGTAATATTTTGGTACAAATTTCTCAAAATTTTGAAAAATAAGGTTTCAAAAAATTCTTCTTTCTGTATTTTCATAGTTTTGCAACATACTTAATTAAAAAATAATAATTAAATAATTATTTAAATTATATTTTAGAAAATTGTCTCCGAACCCAGTCGGATACCTTAATGTGTTGCTAATGTGTAACCGTGATTTGTGTTAAAACCCTTAAAGTACCGACGGTACTTATAAGTGCCACTAACTTTAAAATGACATAGAATAACCATTTTTACGAATATTTTGATGATACTTAGCAAGAATATTCTTTGAAATCCACTCTTCCAACATGTATGGGGTGGTAGGGGTAGCCGAGTGGTATAAATATCGGATCGTGGCTGGCTTTGTCATGAGTTCGAGCCCAGTTCCATTAAAGACCCACCATGTAGAGCAGCGATGCACGCTAAATCTGTCGAGAGCTGAAACGTCCTCCTGTTGGTGTGGTGTGGTAGTTAGGAGAGGGGGTGCCAGCTCAGGTGTCCTCCACGTCACTTGACCATGGTTTAAAATTACGTGGTCCGTCGTCAAAAGCCCTCGTGTAGCTGAACAGTGCGACGTTAATATTCACTCACTCACTCCAACATATATGGCAGCACGGGTTCTATGATGAGTAGTTTGGCGGGGAAGGCAAATAGTTTTATAACAGAAATTGCGCGTTTTCAACTGACGGCGTTTTTTTCCCGTGGATTGCGATTATCATTTTTGTCCCTAAAAAATAGTTAATGTCAAAATTTAAGTGTCTTATTTTTTTCGTATGTTAATGGAGACCTTAGAAAACGATTTGACTATATTTATTTTAAGTGAACAGTGTATGTATAATTAATTTTACAGTTGAATATCTTTAATTAATTAATTAGCTCTAACTAATTAAATTTTCCAAAGTTGAGTATTTTGTTTATGGATATCCCTTAATTTTCAATGTAGTGATCCAAAAAAAAAATAAATTATTCCATGAAAAAAACTGCAGTAAATCATAATGCGGTAGATAAAGGGTTATTGAGTTGCTAATTAGAGCCAAGTGAAGAGGGAAGTTAGAAAGAGGTTGGCGATTGTTGTCACACAAAGTTAGGGAAGTAATAGTTGAAATAGCCAGGGTTCAAGAGAAAGGACCCGACGAGTCATTTCAGGACGCTTAGTATTGCAGAGGATCTTCGATTCATAAGTATTGAATTTATTATTATAGATGTTTAAATTAGTAACTAACCTGACGGCTTGCTGGCTTAGGTCAAATTTAGATAGTGATTTTATAGTCATAATAAAATTGTTCATTTTATTAAAAATATCTCTTCCTTTGGTACATCCCCACACTTCCACAGGCGAGAATTCGTGGTAAGGGTACCATCTCAAGTACTTGACCAACAAGCCAATATCTTCGTTCGAACAAGGTCTGTCGCCAATAGCCTTCGTACAGCTTCAAAGTGAAAATTTAATAAAAACCAGTAATATATATATAAAAAAAAATTTCAAATCGATTTCTACTTAGGTCAACAAAGAAAATTTTTATTTTAGTTACTTTTTATTATACAGTTATAATTAATATAAATATGTCTGGACATATCACAGAGTCATAATATTAAGTAGCAAAATAGAAAGCGAATTGCCTTGCATTAATCAATGTATACTGTCGCCATCTATTGCCTTCGTTCAGAGCAAATATAATTTTTTCCTCCCATATTAAACGAAAGTTAATTAATTTAATTTAGTAAATGAATTAATATTTGAAAAAAAAACTGTATTAACATCAAGTGTCATCCAATACAAGTTTAAAAAAATGTATTTGAACTTGAACAGATGAATAGAAAGCATTTTATTAACGATTGAAAATCCGAACAAGATATATATATATATATATATATAGGGAGATTGTGAACTAATGGTAGGAATTGAAAAAAATATCAAATCATTCCAAATGGCTAGTAAAGGGAGGATTCATGTCTTTATTTTAATTAAATCTTCTTTAACTTCATGAGGAAATGATTTTTCTGTTTTTAGTTGAATATGCAGCTGAGTTAACTATGTTATTTATGTTTGCAAGCATTTATAATTATCTCATAAAATCAAGTCCTTGAACTAAAAATACAAAATCGAGCATTTTGTTGCTAAATAATATCCTAAATCCCATCGTCACAATTCCGCACACGCAACATAAATACACAGGAATTGAAACAGCATCGATTTAGAAGATAAAAAAAAAAACTCCCCAGAGTGCCGCCTTTTTCTTGTTTTTCGATGAGTCAGAAAAATCCTGCTTTTTTCCTCCCTTCTAGTATTTCTTACTGTATTTCAATGTTTTCTTTAGAACTTTTCTCGCTCTTCGAACAGAAAAAAAAGAATATATTTAAAATACTTTTTATAAGTCTGTAGAACCAGAAGGGAATCTTCATCTGCGTTTTATTCTGAATCTGGGGAACATTCATAGATAACAAGAAAAGAGCATCAAATGATTTTATTCCTTGTATGGTGTTTGTTAAAATAATGAAATATTTCACATATTTCCAAATTTTAAGGGTTAGTTATTTTTAAGTATGTGTAATGATCAAATCGAGATTAATTATGTTTCTTCAGCTGAAAACTGAATATCAATTAATTCATTGCCAAAGTGAAATCCCTTACAAATGTAAATCATTATTAGATTGTTATTGAACAATTATTATAAAAAAAAATTTAAGTTAATTCCTACTTAGATCAACAAAGAAAAATTTTATTTTTTAGCTACTTTTTATTAAATAGTTACAATTAATATAAATATGTATATGCATAGGAGAGAATCACAACATTAAGTGTTAATTAATTTTTATTAATTATCAGTAAAGTGTCATATTGTCATCCAAAACAATCGTGCATATAAAATTTCAGTTCAACTGAATGCTTTAAAACGTGAGGAAAAAAAAACTTTTTCAAGTTTTGACACAAGTCGCCAAAAAAGGTCACAAAGTCGCCAACGTGGCTGTATTTGTAATTCTTTTAATAATTAGTTTTAATCAATTAATTTTTATTAGTTATAATTAAATTAGTGTATTGTCATCCAAAATAATCATGTATATAAAATTTCAGCTCAATTGAGCGCTTTAAAATGTATTTTATTTAACGATTGAAAATTCCCCACCAAGATAAATAAATAAATATATAGAGAGTGTGAGCTAATAGTGTGTAGGAATTGAAAAATGTGGTCACATTAATGAAGAAGTTTTTTTCTGTTTGGGGATTTAATGTCTTTCTGAATTATATAAGTTTTCTTATATATCTTTTTTATAAGTATTTAAATATAAAAGTTAGTTGCTATGTAATCTGTCAAAATAAATAAATAATAAAAATTTGAAACAGTAATGAAAAGTTTTTTTTTTAAAAATAAATGATGCAAATTTTTTTTTTTTTTTTTTTTGTATTTTGTTTTAAAAAATGTAACTAATCGATCGATGATAAATTAGATCGACTGCGTACCAAATTTTTGAGGTTTCATGTATTTCATAGACATGTGAAGGAAAAACGCATTTCTCGCATAGACAAATAAAAACTAAAATTATGTAATATTTGGCATTGAGAAGAGAATAAAATATGCCTCTATAGACATTTGGGTGGTGGTGGTGGTGTGTGTAGGCGAGGGGGGCCCCGAACGGACAAAGCTGATATTATCTTGAAATTTAATGTACTAAGTCATATCACCTCAAATGTCATTCAGGGGAAATTAATATATACGATTTACATTACAATTTTGAGTGGTAGGTTGATACAGTTGCATTAGAGAATACTAGGATACATCACAAATCTTAATTAAGTTGAAGCTTATAATCATTCAGAAAAATTCTAGTGTTTTACTTTCTACCTTTAAGCTCCTTGCATTTTCATGAGATAAACTAATGGCCATTAAAATTGCAACAACAGAAAGGAAAGGGAAAAAAACCTTACTTATTGTACATATACAGCATAGTATAAATTCACTCTTCAAGAATGTTACATAATAATCAATGCAAGTGGCACTTTAGCTTTGTGACGAATCTATACGAGTCCTCCGACTAATCCTCTTGGGCAATCTTTGGGCTAGCATTCGTGTTTAATTCACATCCATCCCTCTCAATAAGAAACCATGATATTCAGATTAGTTCGACTATATAAAGTCAGAGTTTTGTAATTATAGTAGAAGGAGGTAGGAAAAGCTGCTATATTCGCTACGCAGGTGAGAATGAATAATGTTTACTCTCGCATAGAAAGATTAAGAGTGGTGTTTGCCACTGTGTTGAATTAGTGGATTTGTGGTTAGTAATCAACGATAGATTAGGTTGAGTTAAATAAGTTACTTACGCATATTTGCTTAATATTTATTGCTTTCTCCGTGCTGCTCATTATACATTCACTTAGAGAACAAATTGTTGTTGGTTAGTGTGTTTGAGTTATTAAATAATTGTTATTATGGAAGTTTCTGGTTCTGCTTTCATTCCTCCTACACCCTTAGGTAGGCAAGACGGTGAGAGAGCAACTTCAGGTCGAAGTTGCTCACAGCTTTTCCGAAATTTTAAAATGGATGGACGATGAATACGAGCTAAGATTATAATGGATAACTATACCAAGAAGAAAAGGGACAAGTCAATCGAAACGCTACTCTGCAGAGCTGAAAGACTTAAATAATATATTGAGTTTAATCTTTTCTCCAGAAGCTCAAGGGCGTAGCTACCTCCATATCAATGATACAGTATCCCCAACAAAGCAAAAAATCCCGAAGTATTAAAGGGTCCCAGAAAAGAGTACCCAAGAAATTTTTGATACAGGGCCCATTTAGGACTAGCTACGCCAGTGCTGAAAACCCTGGGTTATTTTCTACTTTCTTCGTCGATGACACTTTACAGGAAAGTCTTTCAAGTTTGCAAACAATTACTATTTTTTTTCTCTCTGAGCTTCAATCAATATGGAAAGGAATTTGTTTAAGGCAGCTAGGACTTTCGACAAACAATCATTACAGGACAGTTTTCCTCTTCCTTTATAGAGATGTTGAATACGTGTCTAATAGCTGTTGTAGAGTTACCACGATGAGGCAAGTAATGTTCAGTTTCGCCATTCCTGTCGGCAATAATACCCCATCTTCCTTCCATTCGTTCAATACATTATTAAAATCAGAAAACGTGTCTTCCTTTTCCAATTTCATAGTAGATGATCAAAGCCATTCTTCTGCAATTACTTTATATGATGTCAACGTTTCTTGGGAGTGTGCCCAGGTACGATGAAAGCTATAACTATATATATCAGAACGGATAGTTTTCTTAAAGTAATTCGTCACTGCATCTATTAATTATTATTATTATTATTATTTTTGCTTTTCTTTCACAGGTATAAGTGATGCCAATGCTTTCTAGGATATATAAATTGATTTCATTTATTAAAACAAATATCAAGCAGAGAAGTTGTCGCAGATTGGTTGAGTATTCCCCTTTTCAAAAAATATCAGTCCTCACTTTAAGTTTTTAAATATTTATTATCATGAGACGTTACGACGCACAACACACAAACAATTAAATATTCATTGAAAAAATTTCTGTTTTGTGGGTAGGTACACCCACAGATTTCGGGGTTCTGCAATCGGCCAAAGTTATTTACTGACTGATTGAATTCCTCATCGGTTAGAAAAAGTCCCAGCAAATTTCCCTTTAGGGATTACTGTGGTGCAAGTCGACACAGAAGTGTTAATTTATCATTAGATTGAGGCATCTTCCAAAGCAGAGTTCCATTTAAGAAATGTTTCAGTAGCCAGGAGCCCATTTTGAGTAAAACTTATTGTAGTTCAGTTAGATGTTTTCCCTTGACATTAACACCGATCAAATCTTGAACTCTGGACTTGGCATTTCATATAACTCAGTTAGGGATACACAAATACTGCGGAGGTTTTGTATTCATGTCGCATTGAATATGGGGATTATATTTTAACAAGTAGTCATTGATGTAAGATACCGAAATTACATTTAAAAATAATTAGCGATGCTTTCCAAATAATTTCAAAACACAGATGGTGAACACTGCTAGATTCAATTCCTCCGAAAAATAGAATGAATTACAGTAAGACCCCGCTTAATGCTGTTTCGCTTAGCGCTGTTTCGCGCGCGGTTTAGCGCTCTTTTATTTCAACCCGGGGATTCCCCGAAATTGCTCGCAGCACTACGGGGATTCCCCGAAATTGTAGGTTTCAAAATATGTACATAACATATCCGAAACAGTGCAGTTATGTTTTTTGTTTGGTGCGGTGCTGTACGGACGCATTTTTATCATTTGAAACATTTGTTGACATTATTGTAAGTATAAATTTATATAATACTATAACGATTAATACAGTGACAAATATTATGATCTTTAGTTTTTATCATGGGTGATAATGAAAAACAATAAAAGAAAGCAACTAGAAAAAGCATTTCACTGGAAACTAAAATGCAAGCGATTAGAAGATTAGATTCTGGTGAACTCAAATTGGTGCTGCATTGAATTTGGCAACTTCAACAAGATGCCTTCTTGACAAAAAGGTAGAAAATTGGAAACACAGAACAGACTGAATGATCTGACTGACTTAGAATTTTATTTGTTTTTATATGTATATATTCATTTATATTGTTTTTATTTTTGTAAGAAATAAATGTTTGGTTTTATTTTTATTAAAAAAAAACATAATGATTAAATTTAATACCTAACCAATTTTCTATCCATCTTCCCCTAACCCCATTATTTAAATGTTAAGATAGCCTCGTTTAGCGCTGTTTCGCATTACGCTCTACTTGGATGGAACGTATCCCCCGCGTTAAGCGGGGTCTTACTGCATTATGTATTCCCTAAAAGTGTCCTGTGCCATATCGTTTAAAGTATAGGATATTTAGCTTCCAGAAATAGAGAACCGACTGTTACGTCGAAGAAAGTGGTCAGCCATCAAAGTTGCAATAGTGTTGAGAGGAAGGAACAGCGGAATCTCGCAGTAGAGTTGAAAGTTATTTCTGGCCCCAACAGGAATACATTTACTCACCAACAATAGTTACATATCAAAAGACAGACTTAATATGATCTTTCCAGACAAAGCAGATGTAGCCAAGCCTTCTTGCACTTTAGTGACGACATTTGCCTCATATTCTTGACTCATCCTTTTTGTTGCCAGTTGGAAATAGTGGCACCATGTTCCATCCGTATCCCCAAAGCTCTCTGAGAATGCTATTACATCCATTTGTTGTCGTATCAAATGTTACAGGCTCATTTCCATGTCACCTCCTTCTGCTCGTTGTGAAATGTAGATACCCATTGAACATAAACTTCCAGCTTTTTGTGTAGGATCACGTGTGTGTGAAACCCTCGCTGTTCACTACAATTGAGATTACACATAACGTATGCGGCTATTTACCTTCATCAATATGTCCACACAAGAAATTATTTCGGCTTAGATTACAGGCTCCTGTACAGGGTAAGGGAGGTTTCTTGTATGTTGTTCACCCATCATTTACTCGGTACTAGGTTCACTACTAGAACACAGTGCTTCGTTTGATACACGCTTCCTCAATCATGGCTTGGATTTGACGAAAAACTTCTTATTATTTATATAGTTCAGTTGAATTAGACTGTTTTTAAATAATGTCTTGAAGATTCGAATGACATTTGTTCAAACTCAAGTTGTAACGGGTCTATTCGCGAACCTTCTACTTATCTTCTTGGGGAAAAAAGGTTTATTTAAATATTATTCAACTGAAAACTTTCTCCCGAAGAAGAAGACGTGACTAAATCAAGACTTATATTTCAGCATTAACTTTTAGATTCGATAGGGAGAGAGAGGTTAGGAGCTAGATGATAGAAGTTAGTGATTAACTAAAAGTAATAGAAAGCTAATCGAGAATGACTCGTAGATTATTTGTTTGATTGAAGATTGACGATTTGGTCAATTAGATATTTAAATTGGAACAGTGTCGGCTTGAAGTAGATTAACTCTTAGAACGGAATTTCGATTATTTGGAACGTGCATTGCCAAGACTTTCTTAGAGTAAGTGATTCGATTTATAATTAAATATTAATTAACTCGTCTACCTCGCTTTTTCTCACATACTTACTTAAAGGTGCATTTCCTAACCTGGGTTGTTGAGATTTGTTAGGTTGTTGAGACTTGTTAATTAATTGTGTTTGTTTTGACTATGGCTAATCTTCCTTCTAACTCTCGAACACTGATGGATGGGAGAGTCTTTTAATTACAAAATCATACAGATATGATATTTAATTTCATTTTTAGTTATTTCATTTTGTAAATACACTGCTGGCCACATAAAATGCAACTCCAAGAAAGACCAGAGTTATCACAACGAAATTTATTTGGCAAATAAAATGTTGTACAAAGATTAAACGATTAAAGTTATAGCCTCTTGTGACGTCTGGATGATGGCAAAATCAGTAGTTAGTGTAGTCGTCACTGTTGGCTATAACCGATGCCACACGCCTCAACATAGAGTCAAAGAGGCTTTAAATGTACCCTTGGAGTAAAGCAGTCCACGAGGCTTCCACATATTGCCAAAGTTGATCTGGTGTAGCAGAGGGTGATGTATCCTGGACCAGTCATTGTGCAAGCATGAACCACATTTTTTCGATTGGTGATACATCGGGAGAACAAGCAGGCCAAGGAAGCAGCTCAGGTGTCGTCCTCGTCACTTGACCATGGTTCAAAATTACGAGGTCCGTCGCCAAAAGCCCTCGTGTAGCTGAACAGTGCGACGTTAATTTTCACACACTTATTTGGACTTGTGTTGATGATTTAGAAATGTGTTTTAAAACAAAGATATGTCACTGAATTTGGCAACTTGTAGAAATAAAATACTACTAAATTAAACTACAAAAACTTTTGGTTGAACTTAAATCCTTTGCGGAAAAGAGAATAATAATAATAATAATAATAATAATAATAAATCCAAAATATAAAATAAATATAGTAGGATTCCTCCAGAGAATTAGAATTATACAAGTAAAGATGCAATTGAAAAATGAAAGCAGTATTTGTATCCTTTTTTTAGTTATCTTGTTTTAAAAATAAAACTACAAAGAGAAAACGGAATATTTTCTTTTTTTTTTCCTGAGTAAAAAAATGTATCTGTAAACAGAACAAAAACAGAAACAATAACTCTAAAAAAAGCAAGATAATATACTCGGAGATATTTTAAATATAAATAACTCATTTTTATTTTTTACGTGCTCAAATTAGTACTGGAAGGAATAAATGAAAGCAGAAACAGTGAGAAAACGAACATCTAGTGAATTATAAGCAAGGGAAAAAAGCTCAGATGTTGAAACTTGACTATTTTTTTTTAGGGTATTATCTTTTTTAAAACCATTTTGTGATTAAAAATCCTGGTATTTTTGTCAAATTAATTATACACGATGAAGATCAGAGACTGCGTTACATGATAAAGCAATCTGAGACCTATTTAAAATTATTACATTAATAATTAGTTTCCCTCGCAATTTTCGTGTAGATATAGAACATAAAATATTTTTTTTTTGAATTTTTTTTTGACGTTTAATTTTTTTTTGTTTTAGAATTTTATAAGTATGT
Organism: Trichonephila inaurata madagascariensis; assembly: GCA_019973955.1. Taxonomy (NCBI): domain Eukaryota; kingdom Metazoa; phylum Arthropoda; class Arachnida; order Araneae; family Nephilidae; genus Trichonephila; species Trichonephila inaurata. Next base: position 220,532 of record BMAV01023214.1, on the reverse strand, counting down.
AGCAGGGAAAAATAAATTTTTTTAATGCTTGTTTGCAGAGGGAAAACAAGTGTGTCAGTTTGCAGCTTTGTTTCCTTAATATCTTATAAACAAAATTAAATCTAATATGCACCAGTATGAATAAATTAATTAAAATGCTGAAAAATGTTGAAACTGTGTTGAAAACACGTTTAATTTCATTTAGAAAAAACTCTCTTTGAAACAAAAGGAGACAAAAAAAAAAAAAAAGGGGGAGAAAAAAACCTACATTTTTTCCCTCTTTTTAAAAATTTTCTCTAATTTTTTAATAAAATGATTGACACAAAATTTTTTAAACTATTATTACTAAAAAAGAGAAATTGATTTTTATAGTTTTCTGAATTTTATATTGTTTGACAAAGCTACAAGAAAGTTAACATGTATTTTTTATTCAGCAAGACATCTTTTTTTTACCACTTCAGAGCAAGTTGAATGTAATTTGTATTTTGATTTATTACTTTTTAGAATGATGTGAGTGAGTGAGTGAATATTAACGTGGCACTGTTCAGCTACACGAGGGCTTTCGGCAACGGACCACGTAATTTTGAACCTTGGTCAAGTGACGAGGACGATACCTGAGCTGGCACCCCCTCTCCTAACTACCACACCACACCAACGGGAGGACGTTTGAGCTCTCGACAGATTTAACGCGTATCGCTCCCCTACACGGCGGATCTTTAGTGGTACTGGGCTCGAACTCGTGGCAAGGCCAGCCACGATTCGATAACTTGACCACTCGGCTACCGCGGCCACTACTTTAGAATGGTATCTAGTGATATAAAATATTTTTGGCTTTCTCAGATGGAAGTTTTTGAGTCTAGTTTCGACTGTACTGCAGATAATCATTAGAAATGATAAGTTTTATAGCTTAACCCTTTAGCGGGCAGTGGCTAGCAGGTCTAGCCACATATTAAAATTTTTTTCTCCAAGCGGGAGTTGGATATTTAGTCTATCCATATGCATTAATTGAAGCTAAAACGCATAAAAATCAATACAGATGCCAACACGATATCTCTTTTTTGCATTTCATGTCCTCTAATGGGTAGTTAAAAATAGTTTTTCTCGGTGTAGATCTACAAATTGTATTTTGATTACTATAAATAAAATGTCTAATCTTTGAAAAAAAATTTCAACGTGTCTTAAGTATACTTTTCTCTCATCTGAATGAATTAAGAAAATGTGCAATTAAAAGAAAAAGGTTTTATGTTGGTTTTTGGAAAGCTTTTATATGTGGATAGAGGCTCTGTCCACTGCCACATAGAACAGAAAAATGACCTTGAAAATTTCGCTCTTCCTCTTCGAGAGAGAGAGCCCTTAGAATCACGTGAGGATGTTGGGGGTGGGAAATATAAATAAAACTGTTTACAATATGTGGTACGAGATTCTTGGGTTCGAAAATCTTTCACTATAGCTTTTCTGAGCGTACCACTGTGTCTTCAAGCAATATGTCCTACTTGCTTTGAAAAGTTCCACAGTGAATAGCTTATCAAATTTGTGAAATAACAAATTTAAATCCTCAAAATATTACTTTATTTCTAACTTTTTATATTAAAATTAAATAATGTATAAAATGTGAATATATACCAATTTCAATGTATATTTTAACAAGTATTCTATATTGGACAATTATTCTGTTATTATTTTATTACACTTATATTTTGTACTTAATTATTATTGAAATAGTTATTAGCATAAACGTTAATTTTTCATAAAAAAGTTTATTGTGATATGATTCATTATTTCTGTCCTGAAAAGTAATTTAAATGTCTTAAGTGCGCAGTGGCTATAACATCTAGCCACCACCCAGGAAAAAAAACCCTCGATTAGATTTTTTTTTATGACTAAATAATGTTTCTAAAGGAAGAGAACATTACATTTATCAAGTACTTTATCACAGAAAAGTGTATTTTAGCTATGTGCCCGTTAAAGGGTTAAATTAGAACAGATTAAGGACATTATGATACAAGAGATATAAGAGTGACAATTACTCTTGAAAACAAGTAATATATAAAAAAAATTAAGTCAGTTCCTACTTAGGTCAAAAAAGAAATTTTTTATTTTAGTTACTTTTTATTAAATAATTACAAGTAATATAACTATGTATATACATATGATAGAATCACAAGTGGCAGTTAATTTTTATTAATTATCATTAAAGCATCGTATTTTCATCCAAAACAATCATGTATATAAAATTTCTGTTCAACTGAATGCTTTAAAACGTGAGAAAAAAACCTTATCAAGTTTTGACACAAGTCGCCAAAAGGATCGCTAAGTCGCCAAAACTGATGCCAACGTGGTAGTATTTAATCAATTAATTTTTATTAATTATTCTTATATTATCGTATTGTTATCCAAAATAATCGTGTATATAAAATTTCAGCTCAATGGAGCGATTTAAAATGTATTTAATTAACGATTGAAAATTTGAACAAGATATATATAGGGAGATTGTGAACTAATAGAATGTGTGGAATTGTAGCTCTTTTTATTAAGTGGTAACTCGCTGATTACTTGATATATAGGAACAAGAATCCAACCGGAAACTCTAGGTTATGAATGTTTTTAAGAATAATTTAAAATATTGAAAAGTTTTAAAGATGACCAATGGGGATTGTTGCAGTTTAGTACTGTAATAGGGAAATCGTAATTTATTCTTAGATTAACTATGCAAACCTGGGCAGTGTGTAATGAAGAACCAGCCCTCATGCTGGCAATTGAAATCTCATCGAATATATAGAATTCAAGAATTTATTTTTTGTCGGAAAGGAGAACCGATTATATGAAATGTTTCTATTAGATTTCTTTGTATTACATATTTTGGTTACATTTACGAGTATTATCATTAGCTCAAAAAATTAGGTGAGCAAGAAAAAAGTGCAGAAACTTTTGCTCGATAGCCATGTATGGACGTAAAAGGGAGAATGCATATGTAACAAAACGCAGTACAGAAAAAAAGGAAACAAAAACAATTGTAAGGAAACCTTAATTTTTTTAGAATGTTATACAGAACATGAAATGGTGCTACAGGGCAATAATTTGGTTGCATATAAGTGACAAAAGTACTGATTGTTTGGAAATGATACGTGATGTTTAACATGGTGTGTAGTCTCCCACATTGTTAAGATCACCGCATACCTGTTTACCTTAGATACGCGATGAGGTTATCTATGAGACTTTGAAGAGTACTGTACCAATCTCTTGACGACGTGAGATCTTCAAGTCTTGGTCTTGCATTAATGTATCGCTTACGTGTGTACCAAACATGCGTGATCGGATTAAGATCAGGAGAGAATGCTAGCCACTACATATGCTGTATTGTTTCAGCTGCAAGAAAGTTCTGCAGAAGGCTAGCTGTATGAGGTCTGGAATTACCCTGGATTAAAAGAAATTAATCACTAAAGGCTGCAGCGTAAGGTACGATATAGGGTCTCAGAATCTCCTCTGTATACCTTTGAGCCGTCCAATTACCATTCAGAATGATATGCATGTCAGAACGCCTGCTTATTCTGTGTGTGTGATTCCAGTCCATATCATTAAACTACCTCGTCTGTAATGAGATCTTTCCTGAACGAATATAGGGTTATTTTGTATGCGTTTTTCTCGCAATACCAAAACCTCTCTGATGTCACATTCTGAACTCAATTGGGACTTGTTTGTAAACAACACCTGACTCCAATCAGTTTGTATCCAATCTTCATGCTCAGTAGCCCACTTTCTTCGAGTCGCACAGTGTCTTGCTATAAACGGAATACACATCATTGGCCTACGCGCTTGCAGATCACTCACATGAAGCCTATTACAGATTGTTAGGCTTGAGACCCTTCATCCTGTAGCCAAAAGAAACTATCTTTGAATCTGAATTGCATTGGCTGTTCTGCCTTAACGAGCTGTTACCAGAATATACAGGTCATTATTTGCTGTAGTAGCACTTTCACTACTTGCCCTGGACGACGTAGAACATGCCCTGTTTCTTGGAATCGATTCCACAGTTTTGCAATGACATTTCTTGCCACTCCAACAGAGTTGTTCTACAAATTTTTGTGTTTGCCCAGATTCCAGTCGCCGATTATGTGTCAAGCTATGGATTCCGGTAGATTACTTTGTCGTGACACATTCCAGTTATATTTTCTCAAAAAACAACAGCCGAAAGTTTGAATTTCACCACTGAAACAGCGAAAAACAATAACTTCTACGAAATTCCGATTTCTGCTCTTAATTTTTCTGGTTGTTGACGTGATGAATGTTGGTTTGCACATGAGGTTTTCTTCTGTTTTCTGCTATACTTAAGACTATGGATGTTTTGTTTTACGTTAATTATCAGAAGAAATATTTGCGTAGTTT